>CAKAOH010019242.1:0-42775 GCA_916701665.1 Sebastiscus tertius
GTGACTTTGAACGTGGCATGGTTGTTGGTGCCAGACGGGCTGGTCTGAGTATTAAACTGCTGATCTACTGGGATTTTCACCACAACCATCTCTAGGGTTTACAGAGAACGGTCCCAACAAGAGAACAGATCCAGTGAGCGGCAGTTGTGTGGACGGAAATGCCTTGTTGATGTCAGAGGTCAGAGGAGAATGGGCAGAGTGGTTGGAGATGATAGAAAGGCAACAGTAACTCAAATAACCACTCGTTACAACCAAGGTATGCAGAATACCATCTCTGAACGCACAACACGTCCAACCTTGAAGCAGATGAAGACCACCCGGTACTAGCAAGGTGTACCTAATAAAGTGGCCGGTGAGTGTATATATGTCTATATCCACACGTGCATACATATAGATATCCACCTAGACACATTCGCTTACACAATTATCTATTCTATTTTACAGACAATAAAAAAAGGACATACTTAATCCCTTAGTTGACCTTTATCAACATTATTTACTTATTAATTTTGTTTAATTCCAATCCTCACCCTTACTCAAAGTATCCTCTGTTCTTTATTTCCATTAACATCCCTCTCAAGTCAAAACTTTAACGCGTCCACTACTTTGGTTTATGACCGAAAACCTGCAGAACTAAACACATTCCCATCAGCCTCAGCAGTTCTTTGTGTTTACTGCTAATTAGCAGCATGCTGAACTAAGATGGTGAACATTAAACCTGATAAACATCAGCATGTTATCACTGAGCTCAAAGCTTCTCTGAGTCAGTAAGAGAAGAAGAGTCTGAGCTCAGACACCTCCGATGAATACGACTTATTTTAGTATCAAACTATTTACCTCTAAACCCGTAAAATAAGTGTTTCAGGTACTTTCTGTCCTCTGATTGTGGTGACTGTGGACGGATGTGATGTTATCTTTAGTGATATGTATCTTCTAGTAGAACTCGATGTGCCGGCTGACGTCCAAACAAGGTCGAGACATAAATTAACTCACAAGAATCACCTGCATATTTAATGATAGTTCAAGGAGAGTCACTGCTCAGCAGCGCTGGACAGTAACTATGTACATTTACTTTTGAGGTACATGTACTTTACTTGAGTATTTTCATTTTATGTTAAGTTATACTTCTACTCTACTACATCTCAGAGTTAAACATCATACAAAATATAAATAAACTGATAAATTATGATGTATTATTATAGGTTAAGCTGAGTATTCCTACACTGTAGTATTAGTATTATTTCTACTTTTACTTGAGTAAATGATCCGAGTACTTCTTCCACCACTGAGTACAGGTCTAAGGTAAGATAAAATATAAATAAGTGCATACAAATATAGTAAATAAACAACTTTACTTTGCAGATTCAGATTATTAATACAAAATATAAATAAACTAATAAATTAAGATGTATTATTATAGGTTAATCTGAGTATTCCTACACTGTAGTATTAGTATTATTACTACTTTTACTTGAGTAAGTGATCCGAGTGCTTCTTCAACCACTGAGTACAGGTCTAAGATAAGATAAATATACTGTAAATAAGTACAGATAAATAGAGTAAAAAAACATAAATTAAAAAAACAACTTTAGTTACTTTGCAGATCAGATCATTAATTAACAAAATATAAATAAACTGATAAATTATGATGTATTATTATAGGTTAATCTACCAGTATATAAGTAATTAAAATAATAATATAATATAATATAAATTATATAATAATATAATATAAATGATTCTGAAATGGGTCATTCTGCAGAATGAGTACTTTTACTTTAAGTATATTTTGATGCTAATACTTTAGTACTTTCGCTTAAGTAAGAGTTTGAATACGTAAAACAGTATATTACCAGTATGTTACTACTTTTACTGAGTAAATAATCTGAAAGAGCCACAAATTAAAGCACAAGTTCACTTTTTTGAAGGATGTCGTAACAGATGAGGTTAATGTGACCTGCCGTCACCTCTGGTAAATGACGTAGAAGACACTTTTAGAAAAGTCCAGTTTCCGTTAGACCTGGTATGACAAAAATCAAGATAATCTGACTCAACTATTTAACCAGGATTTCCAGTATTTACAGTATCTCAGAGTGATTAACAGTGAGTCACAGAGATTACCTTCCTTCCTTCCTTCTCATGACCAGTCGAAGTGTTTATTTCTGGTTCACTTGAGGCCTCAAGTTCAGCCTCGCCTGTTTTACAACATGTGGGAACAATTTATCAGAGAGTGTTACAGAGTTTTAGATGCGTCTCTTCTGCTCTCCTACAGCAGAAACATTCACAACTAATAAACTGTCGTCAGTGATATTCTGATGTTTGGACTTGTAAGAGGATTATTTATCAGAGTGTGAGACTCAGCTGCAGACAGAGACCTTGAGACACGGATCATAAATCACCAAGAGGAGATAAATCCGTCTGTGTTTCTGTTCTGAAACTGGAAACACAGATGTCTGCGTGTTTGACTAAAACGCCCTGATCCCCTATTTGAAGATGGATGTCGTCATCGCACATCATCTCCTGCAGAGCGAGTCCGGTAAACCATTGAACAAGCGTAGACAAAGCTTCGCTGTAGAACAAACCACACTCATTGTAAACAGTGTTGTTTTATGAGCTTTTTGGCTTTGTGAATCAGAGTGAATCAGAGGAGATCTCAGTGAGGAGCCACCCCCCCTCCACCCTTTTCCTCAGGCCTACATTCCTCAGCTCCCTCCTCTCCGACTCAAATCACACTTTCTCCCCGTTTATGGTTAGATTCAATCTGACATTAAATATTTGGGGGGGATTCATATGACGTAGGATTTTTGCTGGAGAGCGCAACAAAGGTCCCAAGGCTGGACTCAAACCCGAGACTTTGCGGTCATATGTTCTCCCCTGCAACCACTCGGCTACCAAGGAGCTCCGTCCTCATTTGTTCTAACTGAGAAAAGCAGACATTTTCCAAAAACTCTGATGCAGTTTGCTGCAAGTAAAACCTCTTTTAGCAGACTCTGTGGCAACAGTTTGTGTTTCAACATGACAACACAACGCCCCCCCACCGTGCACAAAGCCAGCTCCATAAAGAAATAGCTTTCCCAGTTTGGTGTGGAAGAACTTGACTCCAGAATCCGAACCCCATCCAACACCGACTGAGAGAACTGACAGCCAGACCTAATTACCAACGTCATGTGTTGGACCTCACTGAGTGTCTGAAGGGGAGTAAATCCATGCAGCAGGTTTTAACATCTGGTGGAACGAGTGAAACCAGGAGAGTGGAGGCGTCTGAGTCAGATCTGGTCACTTAGCTGCTGGTGTGCTACTGAAAATTCAGCCTCTGTCATATCTAATATATCACGTCTGATAGAGCTTCACTGAGACTAGAATGGAGTTAAGAATACAGTTTTTCTACTCGGCCCTGCTGCTATTAATCAATAATTAAAGGCAGGGTTGACGATGTTCTCCAGGAAACACTATTGGTTCTATTGGTTGAAATGGTCTTTACACCCCGACAGCGATCCATTACTGATGAGCTCTGAGAAAGGATGGGAAAAGAGCCGTCATCTGTAGCTGCTGTTATCCTGTAAAAACGTCTACCAATCACTGCCTCGCGGTCCGCTTGGAAAGAATCAATCAGACGCCTCCCTGCCTCCCTGCTCGTTCTCTACCCTTGGCGTGCACCAGCCTGAACTCAAAGCGCGTCGCCACCGCAAGATTACTGGAGAATGGAAGAGAAAACTCAGCCCTGCAGCAGCACTGCTGAGGTTACTAGTCATGAGGTAGCGTTGTTGAGTTGAGGTCCTCTCTCCGCTCTGTGTCTGTGAGGTTGTTACGATGCGGCGGTGCTCTTGCATGTGTGTGTGTGTGTGTGGGGGGGACGTTGCCTTGGAAGGAGCCCCGAGGGGATGCAATTTCCAAATAAGCTATCCTTCCAACATCGTCGACCCGATCTTTAATCTGTGTAAAACAATGAGCTGAAAGATGCTCAAACACTGTGGAGCTGAACCCAAGATATGTACTGAATGATACCTCGGATCCAGGAGGAGCAATGAACAGTGGACCAGCTCTTTACCCTCGCGGGGCTGTTGGAGGGGTCATGGGAGTTTGCCCATCGGGTCTACATGTGTCTTGTGGACTTGTGGACCCCGGGGAGTCCTGTGGGGAGGTACTGCAGGAATATGAGGTACCGGAGTCGCTGTTACGGGCTATCCCAGCGGTCTGCAACCTGCAGCTCCGGAGCCACATGCGGCTCTTTAGCTCCTCTCCAGTGGCTCCCTGTGGATTTATAAATGGAAATGAATAACTGTTTTTTGTTTACATTTTCATTTTTATTTATCATTGTTGTAGGTCTATGGTACGATGGAGTATTAGGGCCACATTGAGGAAAAAAAATAAATCTGAGATTTCGAGAATAAAGTCATAGGTTTACGAGAAAAAAGTCGTAGTATTATAATAATAAAGTCATAATATTATAAAGTAGTAATTTTACATGTTATTTTTCTTTTTTGTAAAGGTATGACTTTATTCTCGTAATATTACGATTGTTTTTTTTCCGTAATATTCTGACTTTATTCTGGAAATCTCCGATTTTTTTCCCTCAATATGGCCCTAATACTCCGTGGTACATTTGTACTTTGGCCCTCACTGCATTAGACTGATATACTATCTACTTAGACTATAAACTGTGTTACCTTCATCACAATGATCAAATGTTTTGCGGCTCCAGACAGGTTTGTTTTTTGTTTTTGCCTAAAATGTCTCTTTAGATAGTAAAGGTTGCAGGTTGCTGACCCGAGCCATCCGGTCCTTGTATGACCAAAGTGAAAGCTGCATCCGTTTACTCACCAGGATTGTCCCTTGTTCCTGTTTGTGATTATCTTTGACTAACTGAGGCTGATGGGAATGTCATTAGTTTTGCAGATATCTGATCAAAAACTAATAAAATGTTGACCTGATGATGGCGCTAGATGAAGAGTCAAAGTTATTACAGTTCATCCTGATGGGAACACGAATGTCTGAACCAACATTTCATGGCAATCCATCCAACATGACTGTACAAAACTTCCGGCTCTTATCGCTGACTCACTCAGAAAGTTCTCGGTTTGTTTCCCACGAGAACGCCGGGTCTGGAAACAACAGAAGCCATCGGCGTTTGTATGCGACTGTTAAAGGAGGCTGATCAGGAAGCCCAGATGATGATGGGAGTTGTTTCTCAGAACCGTTTCCGTCAGCGACTCACTGGAGACCAATAAACATGAATGAACTGTTAACTCGTGTGTTTACTGGGAAGAACAATAGAAGACCTCTCAGTAGGTTAATAAAGATGTTTCACCAGAAAAACAGCTCAGAGAAGAACAGACATCATTGAGAAAACTAACTTTTAATAATTATGCAATTCACATAATAAACAGATAACAGAGCAGATAAACTGTGTAATCTGCTGATGCAACACACTTTAGTAATAAAGTGCACTTTATTTGTTGCAAAGAAAAGGCCTCTTGTGGGAGTTTTTACATTCAATCAGTCAAACATGTCTTGGATTTTAACACCAAACGGTGATAATTTACAATTTAACCGACAGGGTATAAAAACCTGTGACTTGTTGCCGTAAAAAGTGCAGTAAAAACAACAACTACTAGTTGCCGAAGGCTCCGTCACACACCTCGCCTCAGGACGGGAAACAAACAAAAGAGCATGAAATGCTTCAAACTGAACCACAGTTAACTCACATAGGTCATCTGAACACTGTGTGTACCATTCATTGGTTTTTCAAGTACAGTGCAAAGTTATACAAAACGAACCTTGTAGAAGGCACAGACTGGCTTTGGACACAGTTTAGGGACCGTATGAAAATTATTAGGGTCAGGAGGGCAGCTGCTCCGCTTTATCCAACTTCCCTTCCCCCTAATATTTAAAAATAACGTAACTGTGATGAATTAGTACAACAAAGTTATACCCTTTTTCCACCAAAATTAGCACGTATATGCAGGTTTTTAAACACAAGAAAACTGACTTTCTGTTTCTTTTCTGGTGTGTAACGTCATGTTCAACGTCAAGGAAAAACAGGTTAGTAAACGGTGAAAATGTTACGTTACTATTTTATATCTGTCACTTATTCAGTCTCTCTTTCAAACTCTCAAACCAGAGATGGTGATTGTTGGAACTGTAAAAAGACTACAAGGTTTTACGACGATCAGCGAGGTAAAATTGCTGTTTTTGTCAATGGAGTCTGGTGGCTTTGAAGAGCGCATATAACAGCTGTTTCTTTTCACATCTAACACGATGAATTAAGGGTTTATTTTGATAAAACCAGAGTTGGTGATTGTTGGAACAGTGGAAAGACTAACAAAGATGGTTTTGATGAGTTTTATTTTGTTTATGTCAAGTTTTAATGAAGCGTGTTTCAATAGTCAGCGAGGTCAAATTACGGTTTCTGTCAGTGGAGTCTGGTGGCTTTGAGGAGAGCATATTAATTGCATGTTTTGTACGTTAATAATTTATAATAATTGTCCAAATCCCTGTTGATTTTATTTATTATATATTTACTTCAACACAGCATCGCAACAGAAAAGGGGCGAAAATGAGCGCGTCTACCCGGGTTTCATGTTTCCATCACTGCCGATCGGAGCTGGAGAGTCGATAATAAATACTTGTGACTACTGCAGAGTCATTTGTTCCGTGAATGAATGCCGATTGTAACCTTTAACACTAAAGACAAAAGCCAGATGTTAGTGGGTTTTTTTGTCCGGTGGGAAAGAGGCTTCAGAGACTAGCTGGTGAACATAGTGCAGCTTTTAGCAGCTAAAGAGATAGATATTTTCCTGAGGAGTTGGTGGAGACCAAATACTGAGCTAAACACCAAACTTCACGTTATGACAAACATAGAATAGTGCGTCCCAAACAGTTATCACCACCATCAGTGACTAAATGAACTGGGCTTAGAGAGAAGGCTGAAATAAAATATAAAAGCACCCCCACCTTCCCCCCCCCACCCCTCCTTTTGATCCTCCTCCACCCTCTAATCATCTTCATACGGTCCCTTACACAAAACATTAAATAAATATTCAAAAAGTACATTTCCTGTGAGCACCATTTTGCACACGCTGTAATGAGACAACTTAACGTTAAAAGAACTTTTTACAGCAGCGGTTCCAGTAATGGAGAGTTTTTCCACAGCAGCTGTGAGGCAACCGTTGGTCATCAGAGACATTCTCAGTCGGTCACTCCATCGCAGTCTTTAAGACTCTCCATGAGTCACACGTAGGATCCCAGAAAGGATCGCTCTCTTTCTATATGTAGAACGACACGCTTTGGTAAAAACCTGAGACTCTTAATGAGACGTTCATGTGAGTCTGTGAGGTCGTGGCTTCGCTGGAGGCGGAGGAGGAGGAGGAGGAGGGCTGGGCTTGACTGGAGGTACAGGAGGAGGACTCGGTTTGGCTGCCTTAAACTGCAAAATACAAAACAAGATGAAAACGCATTTAGAAATATGAAGATGCTTCTTCTACACTTAAAACTATGGAGGTTTTTGGACAAGAAACTGTCAATAGAGGCAGGAAACCTGTGATGGAGGAAGTATTCAGATCCTTTACTTCAGTAAAAGTACTAATACCACACTGTGAAAATACTCTGGTACAAGTAAAAGTCCTTATTTCTAAAGTAACTAAATCTGTCAAATAAATGTAGAAAAGTAAAAAGTACAATATTCCCCTCTGAGATGTGGTGGAGGAGAAGTAGAAAGCAGCACGACAAGAAAAGACTCAAGTAAAGTACAAGTACCTCAGATTTGTACTTAAGTACAGTACTTGAGTAAATGTACTTAGTTACATTTCCCCACTGTAGGAAACGGATAAAGAACTCCTCACACTGGAGAAGCTTGAATCAACAAATGTTTTGTCATTTTTACTTCATAAGATTAAATCGATTGTTGGTTGAGCGGCTGATCGGCTTCACTGCTGAACGTCCTCTGGAGCTGAACTAGTCATCGGTGAGAGCAGCTGTAGGTGTGACTCACCTGTGTTGTACTCAGAGGAGGTAGAGGTTTAGATGGAGGTAGAGGTTTCGTCTGTGGTGAAGAAGAAGAAGAAGAAAGTCAATGACGTCTGAATGCAGATACATTCCTCGATGTATTATTAACTTTTTTGAACTTTAGCAGCCGACTTTAGCTGCCAAATCTGAATGTGATCCTCAGTTTGCATTATGCATTAGACCACATTGCAAGTTGTTTTTTCTAAAGCTTACCGGCTCAGTTTGTGAGGTAGGCGACACTGAAGTCTCTTGTTTCTTTGGTGGCTGGAAGAAAAAAGCAGTTAATAACTATCACAGTACTTTGCATTGATGTAGTCACTGAATGAGTAACTCCTTTAGTATCGGTGCCGTCTGTACCT
Organism: Sebastiscus tertius; assembly: GCA_916701665.1. Taxonomy (NCBI): domain Eukaryota; kingdom Metazoa; phylum Chordata; class Actinopteri; order Perciformes; family Sebastidae; genus Sebastiscus; species Sebastiscus tertius. The sequence goes on from CAKAOH010019242.1 coordinate 8,364, forward strand.
GTGGAGCGGCTCTGCTGAGACTCCCAGCAACAATCAGAGGAGCGCAGGCTTGTGTTGCTGTCGACTCCATGAACGTGGGCTGACTGATCTGAGGTCTGTCTTTAACAGTCAACTCCTGAAACATCGGGTTCAGCTGGCATGAAGCTGGATGCTCTATCCTGTGAACACAAAATGCATTCAGCCGGGTAGTAGAAGACGAAAACAAAGAAACAGACAGCCGGATATGAGAGAATGAAAACTACCTTTTGGAGGTGTAGTTGTCCCTGTTGCCCTTTTTGCAGCACATGAGGCCGGCAGTCACCGCGGTGATCGCCAGCAGGATGGTGAGAGCTGCACACACACCAGCTATTATCCCGTTGTGACCTGCAGGCGTAGACGGGGAAATCACACTGTTGTCATAAACACCATATACACTACCTCTGTTGTTACAGGCCTTTTATTTATGTCATAATGTATGGAGCTCGTAAAGCTTTATGTGGAAAAAAGACACAGCTAGCAGCGAGACTCTAGGGATGGAAATGATGGTCATTCTGCAAATATCTCAACAACTATTACACGATAGTCATGAATTTTAGTTCAGACAATCCATAACTTTGGTGATCTTCTGACTCTTTGTTAAGCGCCATCGTCGCGTCAAAAATGAAAATGGTCCAGTTTAGTTTTTGACTAAATACCTGCAAAACTGATGATGATGATTCTCACTGTCCTGTGTTTAGTAAGCAAATCTTAACATGCTAAACTAAGATGGTAAACACCTTCGCTCAACCAATCAACAGTGGGCTAGCTGACCAATCAGAGCAGACGGGGCTTTTCAGGGGTCTAGTAGAAACCCAAAATACGAGTAAGTATGAACCTGAAATTGTTTGTTAAAGTAAATCCTGTATTGAATATATTGCATAATAATGCTGATGTTTGAATAACAAAAAAACAATAAAGACTTTGAAAGACTTAAAGAAATTTGATATGAGAAGGCCAAAGTTGTGAAATGTCTCAGCAAAGTTTGACCGTTGCACAAAATTAAGGAGAAAGACGTTCTGTTACTCAGAAAAAGAGTAGAATCATTTCTAAGTAGTCAGTCGAACATCATCTCTGTCGTATTTTTAGTTGATCGACGTATTTCACCATAATTTGGGGGAAATTCATTCATTCAATCGTGCGTCTTCAGTCTGTTCTGGCGGTTTCACAACTTCCGCCTGCAAAGGGTCAAAGTTCTTCCTCCTTTATTTAGATTTGAAGTCGTTTACTGTGAAGACTGAATAGTTGCACAACCACTTAGCAAACTCCATTTTCAAGTTTCCTTTTTTACTGTAGCTCCTTGTGCAAAAGAATATCACATGTAATATGTTATTTTATAAGCTGATGCAGAGCGCAGTCTGGCTTTAACTCTTTAAGGCTTTTAATTGAGATCAGTTTGAAGGTGTATCAGGAACACTTGATTAGGTCAGTGCCAGAAGAAACAGGAGATCACTCATAATGAATCATTCATGTTTCTTACTGGAAGAATGATTCATCAAGCAGGTGTGACCTGTTTTTGTCTCACTGAGAGCTGATGGTTTAAACCGATATAACATTTTGTATTCAGCAACTAAACGAACACATTTACTGTCATGAAGTCAAGTCCAGTGAAGCGTCCTGTACTGTACCTTGAGGTAAATCTGCATACTGGATGTCGCAGTAAGGTGGAGCCCAGCTGGGATTACAGTGGCACTCTCTCTTGTGATTACACACCTATATAAGATAAAAGGCAATAACAGTCATTTAAACATGGACCTTGGCCCAGTAGAGTCAAACTGAAAACAGCTGCAAGTGATTTCAAACCCTAAAAATAACTCACTCACCCCATTGTTGTTGCATTTCTTTGCGCAATCCTCCCTTTTCCCATAAACTGCCTTATCCACACATCTGTTGTCAAGGCAAACCTGTACACAAATGTTTGATTCTGAGCAAAACATCCAACATAAGTAACAAAACTCCATGTACTGTGTGTCTCCCCAAATTGGAGTTTTACCCTATTCGGTCCACATTTGGTTCCTCTCGGCACCATGTCGATGTTTCTGGTCTTGTCGTCATCCACAGCTAGTTTACATTCGATGCTGAACACGGTGTAGGATGCCCTTTTACCTGTGATGGACACGCCGCCTCCTTCGCAAAACATAGATCCACACATCACATTCCTACAAAAAAAGAACAAACATACAACATTTCATGTGTTGTTTTTTGACAGTCTTTGCTTCTTCTCAGTTCTGGTACTGGCTCATTCTGTGTGCCAGGTTTCCTTCAGGAGTGTTTAGTGATAAACTTCAGATAGAACCCGAGCCAGGCCTTTCAGTGTGAATGTTGACGATACGTACGCTGCAGTGCATGGGATGTAGCTGGACCTGTTCCCTCCACAGTTGGCACCTTCTTGGCCCCGTCTGTTCAGGTTGAAACACACGTCTGATCCAACATGGGTCCCTGAGGAAACAAGATATTCACGGTTAACCTCTTAAATTACGGAAGCGTTTTCATGCCGGGAAAAGAAGAAAACAGATGAAAATTTAAAGATGATAAAAATACTCACAGTGAGTCAAAAGTATGAAACATTAAGTCAACATTTTGACTTTTTAAATCAAAATTGAATTATCTTAGAATAGAATAAAAAATAGCCTTATATGGATTTGAACATTTCTTTTGGCTGTATAGATTGATTTTGTAATCACAAACCCACTGATTGGTCAGTGGAGTTTATATGGAGGCCCATTTGTGCCAGGAAAAGAAAGAGCTGCCCTATTGTCAGACATTGTGGAGTAAGAAGATTTTTGGGCATTTTAAATACACACTTCTTTTGTAGATGCAGAGACTCCTATTTTCTGTGAGAGTCCTATTCATTCAACTTTCTGTAGTCCTTTCTATTATACAAATGTACACTATTGAAGCAATCTTTCTTCAGAAAGAGGTACTTCAGAGATTAGTAGAAACAGACTCATAACTAAATCTCCTGGAGGCTCGGCTTGTCTATTTCAAAAGCAAAGGAAAACAGTGGAACCCCTGTTGAGTGTACCTGGTCCGAACAGCCTCCAGCAGTGCTGCTGATGTGTGGGGCATTGTCCGTTGTAGCAGTAGCCCTGCGCCTGGTTGAAGCACGGCTTGCCGTTCATCTCGAAGCTATCTTCGGGACAGTCCTCCGACGCTCCGGTGCAGTATTCAGGCAGGTCGCAGGTGCTGGCCGACTTTCTGCACACACTTCCAGCCAGTTTGATCTGTAGGTTAAAGCAGGTGATTTAGATCAAGTACATGTTGGTTAAACTGTATATAATTAGCTTGTGTATTTATATTATATATGACTAGCACCAGCTCGTCTAGTCTTTGAAACTGTCATTTGAGGAAGGAGGTGGTCAGTTACAGCACAGAGAAACAGCAGGATATCACCCTCTGTTTCCTCTTATTGTTGAACTACTGCTGTTTCAACATGGTTGGAGGAGTTACCTTCTCCTGTTGCTATTTTAATGCCCACAGTTATTAGTCAGACGCAGGGTGTGTCTGTATGATTGTCTGCCCACTCAGTGGATCTGATCTAGCTTTTTTTAACCCAGTCTAGACGGGTTTTTAACCGTGCTGCTGGCGTTGTTGGTGTGTCTGTCCACCACTTTGGTCCAGACTGAAATATCTAAACAACTATTGGATGGATCGCCATGAAATTGGGTACAGACATTCATGTTCCCAGAGGTTGAATCCTCTGACTTTGGTGATCCCTTCACTTTTCCTCTAGCGCCACCATGAGGTTGACATTTGTAGTTCTGAGTGAAACATCTCAACCAACTTTGGATGGATTGCCATGAAGCGTGGTATATTCATGTCCCCCATCTGGAGGAATTTTTTTTCTCGCTTGCGCTTCAGCTCATAAACTTTGTCCTTACCCGCCGCCATTGTGCCCGATCGGTACTGAGCATGTGTAACTCTCTGCAGAGATGAGAAGGAAGCGAGATGACTTCCATCATCAGCTCCGGAAAAAACTGTGTTTAATTCGGTTTTACCATTTACACGATCGGGCAAGTGAGTTGCTAGATTTACTAGCCCGATGTGTCCTTTTACTTGCCCCGGGCAAGCAGGCAATCCTTATTGTTGAGCCCTGCACATCTGCAGCATCACAGAGCCGCTAGGATTGTTAGCCTTGTTAGCATTTGGTCTGGGACCTCGGGTGGAAATTCACATAACAAACATGTTTTTAGCTAACAAACTATAAGAAACCCACTTTAAAAGCTTTCGAGTACCTGGCAGTTGTCACAGCATTGTCCGTGAGCACACAGGGATCCTTCAGTCAGGCGACAAGTCGAGGCATCGCAACAAGGGTTCTTGCATTCCTAGAAAATAAAACCAGTCTTTTTCAGTTGTCATGTTTGTGTATCCTGTTACATCTTCAGCGGGGATTGATGTGATTAAACACAGATCAGATTTAAATCTCCAACACAAGCAGCCTCTCTGCCAAGAATGTTGTCTCCCTGATAGGATGTGAGCACACAGGAAAAGTATTTCAATTTTTAAGGACAAGCTCCAGCTTTGGACGGCCTGAATCACCACGGCCTTCCCTTTTATTAGCTGCAACCTCTCGCACAGGAAACCACACCAGTCAGCTAAAACAGAAAACCCACATGGTGTCTTTCTTCACTAAAGGATATATTTAAACTTTCCAAGGTCCTAAAAATTACGACCAGCGCCATTACTGAAAGTTCTACCTGCGCCGTGCCACAGTCGCACTCCTCTCCGGGGTCCAGCAGGGCGTTGCCGCAGCTCGGGCCCACAGCGATGATCCTCTCAAAGCTGGGCTTGAACAAGCAGGTGGGCTGAGCTCGCTCCATGTAATCAGCGAGCTGCTCCAAGCTGCAGCTGCTGAAAAACTCCGGGAACGCTTGACTTGCTGTCCTGAAGAGGAGCAAAGACATTTCCCTTAATTGTAACTAAGTGGTCGAAACCAAGGACACAGGGTGTGCACATACTTTGTATGTTCAAGCTGAATGTTCGTGATGTTCATGTTGAAATATACTCCCAACTATATAATACAAAAGAAATTATCGAAATATGTTTTGTATCTTGCAAAAATACACATTATAAGCTGCAGCAAGACAGACCAAAAGGACCGCGGCCTTACCTGAGCCTGTCTGTCATCACACAGTTGTCACTGCTGTGAGATGGACCGCACATACAACCTGCGGCATCATGGGACAAGCCGAAATTATGTCCCATCTCATGAGCGATGGTGGAGGCGAGGCCTATTGGGTTATCATTGTGATCCTGGAAGACAAATACAGAGATACATTCAGCAGGATGTATCATAAAATACCAAATAGCTTCATCTCCAGTCGTTAAAGGATTCATGTGAGTTAGAAGTCGTTATTCATACCTGATTGACTCCACCTGAGTTATCAGTACACATGGCAAACTTATTTGCCAGTCCGACTGTATCTCCTTCAAAATCTTTGCCACTGTTGAAGGAAAACGTCAAACATCAGGTCAAACTGGCAGCATTACTGTGTTCAACATCTGCGCAGACAGCTAAGACTGATCCTCACGTCACAAGCTGGGCGTTGTCGTGCTTCGTCCTCTGCAGAAGGTCGGCCTGCCGCCACAGGAGGAAATTGTCCAGGGTAATCTCTGGATTCTTGTCAATGTCAATGTGGTCTTTGTCCGTCCAAATCTCCAAGCCCACCAGCATGACGCGGATGTTCAGAGGTCGATACAGCTGCAGGCAGAGGAGGAGACGTTATTCAGGAGTGATGAATGCACTGAGATCTGTCGGATAAGAGCACTGGAACAGCTTCCGGAACAAAACTCACCTTGTCAACGTGATTAATAATTCCAAGAATACGGGATCTAATCTTGCTTCCATGTCGCCTATGCTGGAGGAAGAGGAGAGACAAACATGATGAGATTCATTCATCCAGTCATCCATCCATTCCAGACGTCCCTCTCCCCAGCAACGTTTTCCAGCTCCTCCTGGGAAACCCAGAGGCGTTCCCAGGCCAGACGAGATATATCATTTCTCCAATGTGTTCTGGGTCTACACCGGGGCCTCTTACCAGTTGGACGTGCCCGGAAAACCTCCAAAGGGAGGCGTCCAGGAGGCATTCTGATCAGATCCCAGAACCACCTCAACCGGCTCCTTTTGGCACGAAGGAGCAGTGATCTGAGCTCCTCAGCCTATCATCTCTAAAGGTGAGCCCAGCCATCCTACGGAGCCCAGTTACCCCCCTCCAACTTTCACCATCGTTGCCCACGCAAGCACTTGAAGTCCCCCAGTTGAACTACAGAGTCCCTTGGAGGTGGTATCCTTTCCAGGACGCCACCCAGAGACACTCTGATCTGCTGTTCAGAGGCTTCCTCTCAGCAACTTTTAGTCACACGTTCTTCGGGGTTAACTCCAACACAGCGGCGCTCAGCAGGGGGTTAGTGAGTACCCACCCGACGCCTCTCACCCAGAACCAACTCCGGAAAAAGAAAGAGTCCAGTGCCATGCGTAGAGGAAAGCACAACTATATCGAGTTGGTACCACTCCACCTCACCTTCCATAGAGGTGACGTTCCACATCCCTAGAACCAATCTGTGCTGCCAGGGGTTAGCACGCCTACGTCCCTTCCTTTGCCTGTGCCCCGAATGGATTAATTTCCATCCATCCATCCATTGTCTACCACTTATCGAGGGCCGGGTCATGGGGTTGTCCCTCTTCCCAGCAACGCTTTCCAGCTCTTCCTGTGGGGCCCCGAGGCGTTCTCTCCAATGTGTTCTGGGTCTACCCGGGGGCCTCCTACCAGTTGGACGTGCCTAGAAAACCTCTAAAGAGAGGCGTCCAGGAGGCTTCCTGATCAGATCCCAGAACCACCTCAGCTGGACCCTTTCGACGCAAAGGAGCAGCAGCTCTACAACAAGCTCCCTCCGAATGTCTGAGCTCCTCTCCCTATCATCTCTAAGGCTGAGCTGGATTCACTCAGTGATGGGAGTTATAGTTGTAAAGGAATTAAAATCAGATATTTACCTCAATGTTGTCCACCACCACAAACAGCTCGACAAATCTCAGTGGACCTGCGATGGGTGTCGTTTTCTGAAGAAAAAAAGGAAACAGAAATGCAACCTTCATGTTAATATTCTGATTTAAAACCATACTTTTTTAAGGTTTGCCTTAAAACCATACCCATGTCACATACCCATGATCTGGACCTGAAGAGGCCAGAGAGCCGAGGGCCTTGGTCCTGGTCCTGGTCCTTTTCCTGGTCGTACATTATGGTGGTGTTGTTGGAGGAGGAGTTGTCGCTGATCTTCCGGTGCTCCTGTCTGTAAACTGCATGGTCGCCGTCCTCAGACTGACCCAGAGGCTCTATCAGGTAAACCTGCTGCTGGGCTCTCACAAAGCCACTGAAAACACCGAAAACAAGAAGACAAGTGCTTCATTTGTAGATGATATGAAGCAAAACTGCATACTGCACTCATATAAAAAGTTGCATCACATCTTAGTGATTACTAAATATCATGAAGTAACACATTTCACAAGTATTTGAGAAACTTTCACTGGAGATATTGTAAGCGGCAAATTACAAAAAAGGAAGTTTGTAGCTGTAAGAAATACCCAGATGTTCTTACCTAATGCCTGAACAAATCCCAACGCTGACTGAAGAGTCCTTCATGCCTTCAATATGACCGTGATAGTAGCAGTGCTCCTGGACCAAAATACATTCATCAGATTAAAGACGAGATCAGCGTGTGCTCAATTACTCACAAAGAGTTCCTTTGTTTTTATTATCCATGAAATTATGAATCACAGGTTGGGAATGTCAGATCTTTATCATGTCGGGTTCACTTTTATTCACATAACTTCACATGATATAACCTTTTAAGGCAAAATACACAAGTTTCCAGATACAAATGTATCTGTATTTATTTTTGTCATAATGCCCGACATCTACTAATCTTTCTACACCAACACCTGTGTAGTAAATCAAAGTCTCACCTCATTTGGTGATGCTGTCACCCGTTTTCCATCTTCTGAATAGTGTGTTTCAGTGAAGCCTCTCCCAATAAGATTCCTATTAAATACAAGTGGAAAAACAATATTAAAATATTAAAATACTTGTTTGTTAAGTGGATCTGAAATTCTAATTGGAAAAAAATTACCTGTTTTTTTCCAGATGAATTGTGTGGTTCCTCCCTTCAATGGCCAACTCGTACTGAACCGTGTCAGGATAAAGCTGTTGAAAATCGTTCATCAGTCACAGAACAACTATTTATAACTGTAAAAATCAGACCAATCTGCAGCGCTGGAAGAATACTCACTTCCTTTACTTGGATAAAAGTAGCAAATAAAAATACTCTGCTACAGGTAACAGTACAGAAGTATCAAGTATCAGAAGTAAAAGTACTCATCGTGCAGTATGTCCCCTTTAAGAATATTGTATGATTTTATATTATTGAATTATTGTTACTGATGCACAGATGTGAAAGTAACATTTTACTGTTATGCAGCGGATCAAGAGGAAACTCATTTTAGCTACTATACAGTATATAGCCTACTGTTGGTGGGAAGTAACCAAGTATATTTATTCTGTACTTTTGTGATACTTTACACTAAGACTCAGATTTCCTTTGAAATCCCATTTCAAAGGAAAATATTGTACTTTTTACTGCACGAGATTTGACATCTTTGAATATTGCGTTTTTTTTACATACAAAATATACGATCAGGTTATAAAATAAAACGCACTTAGATTCAACTATCCAACAGTATATAAAGTAGTAAAAATTAACTTCTAGCTACAGCTGTAAAATCCTGCATGCACAGTAATTATCAGTAATAATATATATTATTATTTGTAATAATAATTCAACACTGACATGAATTATCTTTAGGGACATTTTGCTGTAAACACGTCTGCACTAAAGTGACATTTTGAATACGTCTTCCCCTCCTGATCCTATTCAATAAGATGAACCTATATACTGATTGTCAGCGCGGTTGAACATTAACTTTTTTGTCCACCTGCCTCTGTCTGGTGGATTCCAAAACCTACCAGCCACTCAATACATGACCAATGTTTTTGTTGGCTGGTGAATGAAGCAAATCTAGCAGCCACATGCATATTTTACCAGCATCTGGCCGGTAGCTGTGGCTAATTTCCAACCCTGATTATCAGATATCACAGGTGAGGTGAGGCAGGTGAGGTGTAGTCACCTGGTTGTCCTGCAGGCTCCTTTTGTGTCTCCCCTGAAGTCTCTGAGGTTGGACCACCTCGTATCTGTCCACGTGAGCCAACATCCCAGAGGTCTGCACCACACAAACTACACACACAACAAACAACACTGTTATTCACATTTACACAAAATATAACTTTAATCTGCATTTTAATCTGTTGGACAGACTTCAAGGAAGCCATCGACTCTTCCTGGTTCTATTTCCTCTTTTTTAGTGGTGGAAATTTACTGGGAATTTCCTCTTGTACTGTAGCACAATTTTGAGGTACTTCTACTTTACTTAAGTATCCAATTTATGCTACTTTATACTTCTACTCCACTACACCTCAGAGGGAAAAGTTGTACTTTTTACTTCACTACATTTATTTAACAGCTATAGTTTGCATAGTGAGTGCTTTTATTTTTGATACATTAAGTACATTTTGCTGGTAATACTTTTGTACTTTCACTCATGTATAATGCAGGACTTTTACGTTTAGTATTTTTAGAATAGAATAGAATCCCATTCATTGTCATTGCACAGAGTACAACAAAATTAAATAGCAATCCTGATGGTGCATAGACATCTATTAAACAGTAGCGCAAATAAAAAGGAGTAAAAAAAAAGATACTATAAATAGAAAATATGTATTTGCTTGACCTATAAAAATAGTAAGATATTGCACGTTGCTGAGTTGTATTACATATTTTAATAAATACGGGAGTAAATATGTACAAAGGAATAAACTAAACAACCGTAATATGGGTAACAATAAGGCCTACCACACTGTAAAAATACATTTAAATATATATATATATATATATACAGTATATATATGTGTATTTTTTTGTTTTTATCTATTTATTTATTTTACAGTGTAGTAGGCCTATTAATACTTTTATTTCCACCACTGCCTCTTTTTGAAAATATTCAAGATTCAATACTTTATTTCTGTATCAACATGATTGTTTGGAATTAGTCTTAGTGAGCTCACTTTTAAACAAAGACAGAGAAAGACAAAAATGGTAAAGTCACTCATTCATAGAGCACATAACACATTAAACAAAGTATAAAACAGATATAGGCCTAATATCCATACCCATAAAAGCATATAAAAGTGTAAAATAAAATCCAACAACACCATAGATAAAACACTAGCACATGTAGGGAAATTAGCAGCAACATCACACGACCCATTAGATAAAGTGCAATAAAAACATCTGCTCTGTTGCACCATTATTTAATCTGCATCTGCCATATGGCCTGCAGAGCTGTTTGTAGTGTTAAGGAGGAACAGCTTCAGGAAATGTGTGTGCTGTTTCTGGTTTTAACGCATATTGTTCTTTTGAGAGAAGGAAGGAAATGAAACAGATTATTATCCAGATGAGAGGGGTTCTCTAAAACTTCTTCTTTTGCAGTCTTATAGATCTCCCCAAGGTGTGATCATATCTATTAATTGTGGATGCAGTACACACCACTGTGTCCAGCTGTGTCCTGTCCTCAGCTGACATGTTGCCAAACCTCACAGTTATTTACTGAGTAAGTAAAGATGTTCTCTGCTCACTGCTGTTCTATAAATCTGCACCAAACCATCTCTGTACATTTTAGTAATTGTCTTAAAGGTCCCGTATCGTGCTCATTTTCAGGTTCATACTTTTATTTTGTGTTTCTACTAGAACATGTTTAAATGCTGTAATGTTCAAAAAACACCTTATTTTCCTCATACTGTCTGTCTGAATATACCTGTATTCACCCTCTGTCTGAAACGCTCCGTTTTAGTGAATTGCAACGAAATTGCAACGGAATTGCATTGCTAGGCAACAGTTTGGGTACATGTTTACTTCCTGTCAGCTGATGTTATTTACATACACTGCAATAGGAAATAAACTGGGACACATTTAGGATGTTTATGTTTAAAACCGTGCAATGGTCTAAATATTGTATATATGTGACATCACAAATGGACAGAAATCCTAACGGCTTGTTTCAAACGCACAATTTCTGAATACGAGCTGTGTGTATTTCTCCGTATATTGAGCGTTTTGACAGTTTAACAGTATTTATAAAGCACTTAAACCTGCTTTATAATGTAAAAGACCTATATAATCAATGACATTATAATAAGCACATTAACAGCTTCTTATCCAACCTTTCCTGTCAAACATCAACCTTTCCACTGTTAATGTCTGTAACAGTTCTCTCATGATTTAACAGTATTTATATAGTACTTAAACCTGCTTTATAATGTAAAAGACATGAAAATCTCACTTTTTTACAATATGGGACCTTTAAAAAGGAAAGTCTCTGGTGTGCTTTCTGAGAATAGTTGTGTCACTCCATTTCATGGTGGAGGAGATTAATATCACTCCCAGAAATGTGTAGCTGCCCACTTGTTCAACTTTGTTGTTGTTGATGACCATGTTGTCATAACAACAATAAAATATTTTTCATGCAGTTTCCCAAACAATAATAATAATAATTAATGCCATTACAATAAATAAATTACCACATGGTAAAATAAATAAATAAATAGATTAATTAATTAATTAATTAATATATATATAGCGTATGTACTATATATGTATATATTATTTATTATTATTCATTTATTTAGTAAAAAAATATATACATATATATGATATATATAAAATGTATTTTACAGAATTCTTTTTTATTTTTATTTCATATATATTATTTATTATTAATATTACTTCTGTAAAATAAATCACATATACATTTATTTAGTAAAAAATCTGTAAAATAATTAAAATATATATAACATTTATTTTACAGAATTCTTTTTTATTTATATATATATACAGGTGTGCTTTCTGAGAATAGTTGTGTCACTCATAATATCACTAATATCACTCCCAGAGATGTGTAGCTGTCCACTTGTTTTATAATATAAAAGACCTGAAAATCTCACTTTTTTAAAAACAAATTTTCATAACAACAATAAAATACTTTTCATGAAGTTCCCCAAACAATATGAGCCTAAGATATATAATTAATGCCATTATAATAACAGCTTCTTATCTCACCTTTCCTGTTAAACATTAACTTCTCTACTGTAACTGTCAGTTAGTAGTTCTCTCATACAGTAATAACAGTAATACCAGTCTTTTAATGTGAAGGTTGAACCTACCTAATATCAGCCACAGTGAGATCATATTCACTCCCAGGATGGTGCGCTCTGCTCGGTCACCGCCGCTCATCTTACCGTTAACCCTCCACCGTGAATCATCGATACCAGCCAGACTCTGGAGCTCCGCCTCCGGTCGGCTACTTTCTTATCACCGCCTCACAGTTTACCGGAATCAACCGGTCAAGCGAACGACGGTTAGAAGGAAACACGACTTCCGGTGAACATAAAAACATATCAAAATAAGAGCACTGTACTTCAACCGTTAGTTAGTTAGCTGATAAGAAACGCTAGCTAGAAAAAGTATAAATTATTCAAATTTTAAAGTTGATAGTATGAAAAAATATCAATGTGTTATGGGTGTACGAATTCTTAATAATTACCTATTAATTGATGTAATCACACCACGATCAACCGTTGCTCTACGGACCGGAAGTGGTAATGAACCGTTGACAGCCGTTGACACTTAACTACGTCACAGTAACTCAATTAACGCTAACTGTTAATGAATAAACGTTGTTTTTGTTTTGTTTGTCCTACTGTTGTACTGTTGCTTTACCGTGTATGTATATATATAAAAAATACTGTACTACTGTAAGCTATATTATTTATTTATGAATTAATTAATTAATTAATTAATTAATTTATAAAGTTCCTGTAAAGTTGATAGTGTGAAAAATGATCAAAGAAAAAATGTGTTATGGGTGTACGAATTCATAATAATTACCTTAATTAATTGATTTAATCACACCACAATCAACCGTTGCTCTACAGACCGGAAGTGTTAATGAACCGTTGACAGCCGTTGACACTCACTACGTCACAATAACTCAATTAACGTTAGCTGTTAATGAATAAACGTTGTTTTTTTGTGTTATATTTCAAATTTAATAATTTAATAATTTAATTTCAATTATTTATAAATTTATAAATTAATAATCAGCCATACGGCCATCTTCTGGGGCTATTATGTCCTACTGTTGTTTTACTATCTATATAAATACTGTACTATATAAACTATAATATTTATTTATTTATTTATATGGGTACTTATTCACTGTTTTATGGTGTTTTTGTAAATCCCTTTTTTAATTTGAACTATTTATTGATGGATTAATATTTAATTTGTAGCATTCATTAATTTCATATTCTTTTACATCATATATAATTAATTATACTCATCATGTTATCATGGAAAAATAAGTCAATCATATTTATGTTATATTATATTGTTTGGGCAATAAAATGTGGATCAGTGTTTCCTCAAAGCCCAAGATGACGTCCTCAAATATCTTGTTTTGTCCACAACTCAAAGATACTCAGTTTACTGTCATAGAGGAGGAAAGAAACCAGAAAATATTCACATTTAAGAAGCTGGAATCAGAGAATTTAGACTTTTTGTTCTTAAAAACTACTCAAACCGATTAATCGATTATCAAAATAGTTAACAACTAATCGATTAATCATTGCAGCTCTACCTTCAAGGAACGTTCCAGGAAGGTTACCTGTTTGCTGGGCTATACCATGTTTAGTTAAGGCAGAGGTCGAGAGTCTATATTCATTCAGTAAAGTCTTGTTTTAATGAATACAAACATACATTTTCATTGTACAGGTACAATAAGTTACCCATAAGGAGTGACATGAGAATAAACATAATTAGTTCCGCATTTCTTTAAATGTACAATTTGACGCATTGAAATGACGCAACGCAGTACATCATATATAATATACACACTGAAGCATCAGCTCTCTTATGTCTGTGTGGTGATCATCTGGGCGGTTGGACTGATGGACAGACATGAGGAAAGTAGGTCTTTATTGCTGGGTGACGGTTAATACACACAAAGTCATAACATGCTACGCTGATGCTTTCTGACTGCGCTCTATGGCCATCTTCTCCAGACGCTCCGTGTAGAATCCATTGAAATCCAGCCTGTGAAATCAGAAGAGTTCATTTAATTTGCGTTATTTAACCTCCTTCGCTACAAGCTAGTATGACCTGGATGGTACCAATAGATTCTTTAGGTTTTGTAGTTTCATATGATACCAGTATCTTCACTCTAGCTTTAAAACTGTGCCCGCTACAACCTAAAAATCACAAGTTGCGTTAATGCCTAAAAGAAATTAGTCTTATTAACCCGTTAACTTTGACAGCCCTAGTTTGTACAGATTATTATGTGCAGAAACACATTTAATTTCAAGCCGTTTTACCTGTAGATGATGCTGATCATGCTGTGCTCACAGTCGTTGGTGCTGTAGATGCTCAGCTTGTCCAGCAGGTCCAGCAGCAGCATGCTGAAGTTACTGTCGAACTTGCTGATGGTGGCTTCGAAGCCTGCGTCTGACTGGAGGGTGTCCGCGTGCTCCGCTAATAACTGAAGAACACAAACATTATCTGAGACTTTTCATTACATGTTGTACTTGTTTGTTTGATGGGGGCAGGCCGTTTTGGAAATACCTTTGTGGTCAGCCTCTTCTTCTCTGCCTCCTCAGCGTGTTCGCTCTGAGTGGGAGGCCCGTCCATGGTGCCTTGCTCCAGAGAGAGGCGCTCTAACCTCATGCACTGAGTGAACCGCTGCAACAGTCAAGAAAAGAAAAACATCTTAGTAAAAGGATCTGCTTGTTTTGCTATTTCTGTACAAATTTAGTGTTCAATCGAAGCAGAACATGAAATGCAACATGAATATTTAGTCAGTTTTAACCGAACTCTGGTGCGCTTCGTTTGGGCAGTTGTGAACGCAGTAATCGTACTCTAATCATAGGTCAGGGACGGAATGTAGATGGATTGGTAAATCGAGAGCTTCGCCTTCCGACTCAGTTCCCTCTTCACCACAATGGTCCGGTACAGCGCCAGCATAACCGAACCGCACAGTAAATCAATGTCGAGTCAAAGCGAAAAAACTTTGACAGCAATATTTGAAAGTCTGCGATTCCCTGAATAGAAGTGGCAGCTCTCGAGACGAAAAAGATGAAGTCAAGGAGCAGAAACAAGCAGCTGCGTGTTTTTCAGAGAACATGTCCTCTTCATCATCCTGTCAACACACCTGCATGCAGTTTGTGTACATGACGCAGACGGACATGAGTTTGGAGAAGATCCTGAGGAGCTCAGGGTTGGTCAGCATGCAGTCCTTCAGGCAGTTGTCCAGGAAGCTGGTGTGATGGCAGAGCACGTCGTCAATGTTCGACGCCTGTAGGAGGAGGAGGAGACAGATGGTCAACACAATAAACTGTCACGGCGGTCTGTCGGCTGAGCTTTCGACCGAGGATGACAGTGAGTGATCAGGACAGGAGAGCTTGTTCACTCACCGTTTTCAGGTTGTTCTCCATGACGTGCCAGGTGGGCTCCATCACCTCAAACATCATGTAGTACTGGATGTTCTGCACAAAGTTGAGCATGCGCTGTCGCAGGGCGAACGCAGCAGCAAACCTGCAGTTTGAACAGCAGTGTGAGGACATTTTGCTGGTTGAGATGTTTTTTATATAAATTCACCTAAAGTTCTAAATCAACTCACCATTTGGCACAATGTAAAGAGTACAGCTTGAAATCCTTGTTGCTGATCCACACGTTGCACAGCAGCCTCTCCACATGTTTGCAGTAAAACATGTGTCTGAACAACATCTGGTACCGCGTCAGGGCTTTCCTGCAAAATGAATACAAATGAAATGTGTTCAAATATATTTATAGATGGCTTTAAAGGTTACAAAGAGCTGGATAGACAGGATAGTAAAAGACACAAGAACGGGAATCAGAACCTGTTGATGATGAGCGAGAGCGGCCACTTGACGATGTAGTCGAAGGAGAAGGCCTCCAGCCCGCTGAGGGCCACGTCTGTCGGGTCTGCGTTGATGATGGCCTTCTCCTGCTTGGTCTCGATGGCCAGCACCCGCAGCAGCTGAGTGATGACGTCATGAGGCATTAAGTCAATCTGGGGAAACAAGAGAGGAAGTTCAAACGTCATAAAGTGTGAAACAGCGTGACTCATAAACCATGACATCAGTCTCAACAGTCAGATGTCTTTAAAACAAGCATTAACTGCTTTTGGCCACTTGAGGGCAGCGGAGAGTAGCTGTAAACACAACTGAATGTGTTGTGTTTAAAGCTATGATATTATCCAGTTACCTGCATACAAAGTAAAACTAGAAGGGCACTCGGAGAGCGCAAGCCTCTGCTTAATGCCCCATCTTGCACTGTTAACGAAAAGTGACAAACAAAGCGTGCATCCACAGTAATTGTATGTAACAGGTTTAACATCGTGCAGTACCACAGATTCATATTTATGCACCGCTCCGTCTGAAGTTTTAGTGCATTTACTAATCAGAGCACTCAGAACTGCAGTCTTATTATTTGGTCCAACCTTGAGGTCGTCTTTGAAGGGGTCAGTGTTGGCCGTGCTCATCCTCAGAGCCAGCTCCAGCAGGGCCTCTAGTCGGGGAGGAACAATGTCGTCCACTGGCTTCTTCAGCTCCTCCTCCGTCAGGTCCATGAAGTGCACAAAGAAATCACCTTTGTCCATCAAAAAGTAGTGCTTGATGGATCTAATGAAAACAACACAGGCACATATAGTTTTAGAAGTATACCAGTAAATCGCTGCATACAAAGACTGTGAACACACAAGCCTCAAACATATTTTGAACAGATAAAAAATGTGCGATTAATAGTGATTCATTATTTTAATTGATTGACAACCCTAATAAATACCATTAACTATTTACCTCAGGCGTGAAACCAGCTCCTTCTCCTCCATGAGGAAGGCCAGCAGGACCTTGCTGGCGTAGTTGTAAGCTTTCTCTATCTGCTCCACGTAAGCCCTCTCCTTCAGGGTGTACAGGACCTCCTTAGCATCAGGACACGTCACATCACGGCCGCACTCTCGCACCACATTCAGGTATTTCCCTACGCAACGACAGAGGAGGGAATTAAATCTGTTGTCTAAGAAAGGCTCTTATAATGTGGTACATTTGTTGTTTTTTTTACCTGTGCTTAATATTTTGTCTGCCATTTTCTGCAGAAAGGAGGGAATCCGATGCTGTACGATGGTGTATCTCTGATCCCAGTACTTATCATTGTAATCCTCCTGAATCTTCTCTTTCTGCAGCTCGTGCTCTTCCACCATGAACTCACTGCGATGACACACACAGAGATATCAGATTAAACCACAAAGCAGATACAGTGTGTGTTTTTGTTATTTTGAGTGTCAGTTTAAACGTGTACCTGTACGGATCCTTGATGATGCCCCTGTAGATCCACTTCTCCAGTATTTCAAAGTAAGGGACGCTGGCTGCTTTGGTGAGGTAGAGACACAGCTCCTGAGCCTGGCTGTCGCCGGTGAAGTTGAAGGTTCGATCGTGAAGGAGACTCAGTGTCGACCCGCCCATACACTCTCCTTTGTCCACCGAGGACGCTGAGAAATGAGTGGAAAAACATTATTTCATTTTCAAAAAGTAGTAAAAGCTAGAGCTATCAAAAAAAAGGTTGGATTAGTTCAGTTCTCTTCAGGAAATATTGAAATGTTTCTAACAACTTTGTCTTGAAACTAAGTAAAGGATCACCTGTCGCTACAACAGTTTATATTAGTTTAATCTTGTATTGTTTAGTGATGAAATACAACAGATGCCAACATTTGGGCCCAATCTGTTGCTGTAATGATCTCTAAAAATGGTTCAGAGCGCCCTCAAGTGGTTAAAATGAGCAGCTCATGTTCACTTGACAAAGCTGCTGTGTTCATGGACAACTGTCCTTCCGTTATTTGATGAAGCTTTGTATGCTTATAAAGTGTTTTCTATTGTGCATGTAATGGTTTTACAGTTTTACACAGGTTTCTGGAAAGGTTATGATTTGGGCTGTTTTTTATTGAACTGGGCGTGTCAAACCTGTGTCAATCTGAACACTGGTTTTAGTTTACTATAATAACCCTGGCTCAGTCTCTTACCAATAGAGGCCAGTATCTCCATGGTCCTCATGGTGGGCTGGATGTAGAACCAGAGCTTCTGCAGGGACAGCAGGCCCTGCCGCTGCAGGTGCTCCAGCTGAGTGACCAGGATCAGGTACTCCTTCATCAGGGTCCTCATCGCCGCCGTCAGCGCGTGGTTCACCTGGCCGTACTCAAAGGACGACTTCTCCTCGATGAAGCTGAAAGACAAATACACCATCTGATGATTTGTCCTCAGTTATAAACGTACGTGAACAAATGTTACTGTTACACACTCACCGTGTTATCGTGGAGTAATATGACGCGACTGGTAATATTCTGTTAACCAGCTCTTTGATAGACATGTCCAGCGTTGAGTCGACAATGAAGGAGCGGTTCTGCCTCCCCAGTACCGGCTGAGCTGTGATGTCTCGCCCGTCTACGCCAACCAGGACAAACAGCAGATCCTCCACCAGAGCTTGTTCCTGAGCGGGCAGGGGCATCGTACCTGAACAACAAACACAGCTGATGATCCAGTATTAAAAAGGAAACACACTGAGCTAGTGTCTCACAGCAGAGTTGAATTTGAAGCGTACCAATGGCCACAGCTGGATCTCCTGAAGGGCCGGGGTTGGTGATGAAGTCTCCGAGGAGAGCGGGACGGTCATACACCCAGTTAGGAAACACGGGGTTGGGCTGGGTGGGGTTCTTCTTGTTGTGTTTGTCTCTCAGCATCTTCCGTGTGACTTCAGCAGGCTGCAGGCAAAAATCACAAAGAGAGGCCGATGAACTACAAGCAGCGTCAGATACGGAACATTGTATTTAAACTTTCTATTCAACAGCAGGTTTACCCATGAAACTTGTCAGCTTTGTAATATTAAAGGGGTCTCTTGTAGTCACAAACCCACAGAGAATTATCAACACCTCTGCAGTTCCCTTCACCTTCACAGAGCCTTTTCGTGTCTGTTAGCTCATTGTTTTGGCTTTAGTTTGGTATCGATCGGTTTTCTTCATGTCTCAGGAAATGACCACAGTTTCACAGGTCAACCTAACCATAACATCTGCTTCATCCGAGTAAGAGATGCTCACCAGAGGAGCGTTGGAGCTGGCCGTCACGTTGCCGAGCTTCTTTCGCAGCTCATCCAGTTCCTGCATGGACATCTTGGTGCTGGTCTGAGGCAGAGTGTAACTGGTCGTTGTGGTTGACGTTGTGTTCGCTGATGACTCTGACCTCTCTTTGGCGTTCTGCTGCAGAAACTGGAGCGTCTGCGAAAATATCACGACAAAACTGTGAGATATCTAATCAACAAATTGAAGCCACTTTCAACGATATGAAGAGTTTTCAATCTTCTTTTTACATCAGTGACATTAGCTGCTTATTTCTATGTTTGTGTATCAAACTGTGCAGCATTAACTGTAGATTACACTCGTCTGTTAACACTACTCCCGTTGTTGAGAGATGAAAGAATCACATTAACACACAGGAATCATTCTTGACATCATAATCATTTAAAATCTGTAAAACCAATTTGATTTTCAAG
The DNA here is from genome assembly GCA_916701665.1 of Sebastiscus tertius. NCBI lineage: Eukaryota > Metazoa > Chordata > Actinopteri > Perciformes > Sebastidae > Sebastiscus > Sebastiscus tertius. The sequence continues at coordinate 28,152 of CAKAOH010019242.1, forward strand.
TAATAACAAACAAACCCATATAATTAGGTGCTTATGAACAATGTATTACCTCTTTATCCTCACAGAGTTTGGAGAGCAGGTAAACCAGAGGGTCGAGGTTTCGAACATTTTTGGACTTGAGCTCCTCGTACTTCCTCAAGAAGTCCTCGGGGGTTTTGGAGAATTCTGCTAATTTGACCTGGAAATGATATAACAGCCAGTATCAAGAGAATATTCAGTTAGCAACACATTCATTTCCACAGGGGGTGTATCAAATCTGATTTAAACTCTGTAATCAGCCTATTGGCTGAAAAGGCTGATTTTATTATTATATTCAAAGGATGTGTTTGTTGCTATGTATGCTTCTCTTTATCAGGCTTCCAAGTTGTTTCAAGGAATCATTTTTGAGAATATTTAACAACTTAAGAAAGAGAGATAACTGGTTGCTCTGTGAATTCAACCGTAAGGAAAAACGTGTTGGGTGCTGGGAAAAAATCAGGACAGACAGGAAGGCAATCCAGGCACTCCAAAATATTAAAACAAGTGGCAACGAGGAGGGAAGTATATTAAAGTATATTATAAAGCCTTTATTATAGTGGCTAAATCATTAAAAAAGCCAACATGTTTCGACCATAGGGCATTCAACAAAAGTTTGTTTTGTTTTGTTTCCTTAAGCCAGTAACTTGGTGGTGGGTGTAACACATTTTTTATCCAGATCATGTATGTGACACATGTGCTGAACAGAGCCCGAATTCCCCCTGACAGTTGTTGCAGGAACATCTGGCAAAGTAGTGCCTACAAAAGTTCATAAACATTATGGTGATGTTGCAGGACTTTTCTGTGCCGTGTAGGTTGTATTAAAGCCTTCCTAAGTGTGTAGCACCCACCTTGGCACTGTGAGCAGACACTGTGGTGGTGACATAGGGAGTCCTGTGTTTCTGCAGCAGGTCTATGTAGCCCTCTGCTCCATCACCTCCTCTGACATGAAGCAGGCTGAGCAGCTCGTTCACATCGTGGTGGATCCTGAACTCACTCATGTTCTCCAGGCAGCTGAAATGACAACACACTTTATTATTATTAAAGGAGAGAGGAAGGAGAAGAGATGAAGACACATTCATGCTAGCATGCTAGCTGGCTAAACAGGTTAAATGAACTGTGAGGATGCTAACTGCGCAGCTAGCTCATCCAGAATGAAACACAACAGTTATAACAACGTAACTCAATAGTCATAAAGCTTATTACAGGTGTAACCACCAAGCACTTTACCTATCAGTCTGGTTCAATAACAACAAACACCGGAGCAGAGCGGGTACCGAACCGCCCTCCAACAGTCAAATCCTTCTTCTTCTGTTGCTGTAATACCCGCAGTACCAACTCCACACCGCCCTCCACAGGCTAAATATCACACTGCAACTTTATTTATTAGCAGATAATAATTTCACCACCACATTCATCTCTTTTATATAACTCTAAATATAATGCAATTTTTAAAAATAATATTTTATATATTTATTTAATATTGTATTTTTTATTTGTTGTCGTGTGAGGCATAATTTTCAAAGATAACAAAGCATGGTATTGACATGTCTCTTTTCCACAGAAACAAACATAACACAGTGTCAGAAGACATAGGAAGAACAAATAAATATGTGAAATATATGAAAATAAATAAATATTCACAAAAATAGAAAAATAATAATATAATACAAATATAATATAATAATAATAATAATAATAAATAATAAATTGTTTTTATATTTTTTTTAATTTTCTATTCAATTATTTCCCAATTTATTCTTTTATGTTTGTATTTATTTCCCTATTTATTTATTTCCATATTCATTATTTCCCCCATTTATTTATATATTTATTTTTTTATTTGTTTTGATTTTTAGTATTTTTTATTTACAAGTGTTGATTTCAACAGTAGGGAAAAATTAAGTAACGATAAACAAGTATATATATAGTATATATTTATTTGATAAATTACTTATTTTGTATTCATTTATTTTCATATCTAATTATTTCCCACTTTATTCTGTTAACATTTATTTCCCTATTTATTTATTTTCATATTTGTTAATTTCCCCATTTATTTATTATTTTTTATATTCATTATTTTAATCTTTATTTGTTAAGTGTGGAAGTAGTGATAAACATATGTAGCATATTTTCTTATTATTTTAACTTATTTATTTTGATTTGCTTCTAAAATGTAGCAGCTAAATATAATAATATAATAATATAATAATATACTTGAGAAGATAAAATCCCACTAACCGAATATGCCTGTATTCGCTTTTATTCTGAAAAGCGCCGACCCAGCGGAAGTAAACAGTAATCACGTTACAACCCGGAAGCACTGCCTTTTTTCTCTGATTAACGTTTGAATAGACGAGAAATATCCATTTATCTTATAAATAAACGATTAAAACACGATGCTGCTAACGTCCTACCGCCTCAGAGGGTGATAATAGTGAGTTGATCTGCAGCTGGAGGCGGTTAGAGAGGCGCTGGAGAGAGAAGAGCAGAGAAACAGCAACAACGCCCTGATGAGAACCGACCGACGGAGACAAACACCTCATCTCTGTGTGTTTACTATCCGGCTGAGAGGAGCTGATTCTCCGCAGTGAGAGAGCTGTGAGTCGGTGTGTCGGTAGATAACCGTGTGCAGGTTGTGTGTGAGTGTTTTTACAGTCGTGGTGAGTAAAATGGCTGAGCTACATGTAGTGGAACCGAGCGGTACTGGCACCATAGAGCAGCCGGAGCACCGCGACGTCCGGGCGGGTTCGGTTCGGCTGGCGTCGCCCACTCTCCTGGTTCCTCCTCCTCCGCGGAGCAGCAGCCAGCTCAGCCCCGGTGTGTCGAGCAGCAGCAGCGGAGGAGGAGGACGGTCTGTGTTCGGGTTCCCGTCCAAGAGCACCTCGGAACCGGTGGAGAAGCCCGGATCCCGCTGGGTCCGTCTGAACGTCGGAGGGACCTACTTCATCACCACCAAACAGACGCTCTGTCGGGACCCCAAATCATTCCTGTTCAGACTGTGTCAGGAAGACCCGGACCTGGACTCAGACAAGGTGAGAACACACTAAGAAGTCATTATAATATGGGATTAATATTCATCTGGTTAGGGTTTTATTACACACATAACATGCACACATGTGTATAAAGTAATATAATAATGTAAAATAGCATAACAAATAAAATACAGTCTTAAAAAGGCCATAGCACATGTTTTCTGATTAGTCCAGGGGTCTCTTTAGCTCCTCTCCAGTGGCTCCTTGTGGATTTATAAAAATGGAAATTAATAACTGTTTTTATTTTAGATTTTCTAGATTATGTATCACTGTTGTAAGTCTATGGTACGATGGAGTATTAGGGCCAGATTGAGGAAAAAAAATAAAATCTGAGATTTCGAGAATAAAGTCATAATATTATGAGAATATGATCAGAAGTTTATAAGAAAAAAAGTTCTCATATCACGGTAATAAAGTCATAGGTTTACGAGAAAAATTCGTAATATTATGAGAATAAAGTCAGAAGTTTACGAGAAAAAAAAGTTGTGATATTATGAGAATAAGGGGATAGTATTATGAGAATAAAGTCATAATATTGTGAGAATAAATTCATAATATTATGAGAATAAAGTCAGAACTTTACGAGAAAAAAGGCGTAATATTACGAGAATAAAGAAGTCCTTCCTGTTCAGACTCTGTCAGGAAGACCCAGACCTGGACTTCGACAAGGTGAGAGCACACTAAAGAAGTCATAATAATAATGGGCTTTAATTCATTTGGTTAGATCAGGGGTCAGCAGCCTTTACTATCAAAAAAGACATTTTAGGCAAAACTGAAAACAAAAAATCTGTCTGGAGCAGTAAAACATTTGAGCATTGTGATGAAGGTAACACAGTTTATAGTCTAAGTTTATAGTATACAAGTCTAATATATACGTTGCAATTCCGTCAAAATGTGCTAAAACGGAGCGTTTCAGACAGAGGGTGAATACAGGTATATTCAGGCCGACAGTATGAGGAAAATAAAGTGTTTTTTGAACATTACAGCATTTAAACATGTTCTAGTAGAAACACAAAATAAAACCATGAACCTGAAAATGAGCACGATATGGGACCTTTAACTGTATAACAACAACCTTCATCTAATTAGTAATATTTGACATCAGTACTAGGGCTGGAAGAAAATATCGCGATATTATGTTTTCTGATACCATATCGATTCTCCAAAACGATTTTTAATTAATAGATTACATATTACACAAAGATCGCTCTGTTTGGATTGCATAAAAAAATATTTTTCTAAAATCAGATGGTGGTGTGTTCTTTATACTATGACAGTTTTCCTAAAATTCAATTTAAAGGTCCCATATTGTAAAAAAAGTGAGATTTTCATGACTTTTATGTTATAAAGCAGGTTTAAGTGCTATATAAATACTGTTAAACTGTCAAAACGCTCAATATACGGAGAAATACACACAGCCCGTATTCAGAAATTGTGCGTTTGAAACAAGCCGTTAGGATTTCTGTCCATTTCTGATGTCACAAATATACAATACATAGATCATTACGCGGTTTTAAACGTAAACATTCTAAATGTGTCCCAGTTTATTTCCTGTTGCAGTGTATGTAAACGACATCAGCTGACAGGAAGTAAACATGGACCCAAACTGTTGCCTAGCAACGCAATTCTGTGGCTACCTAGTAATGCCTCTCCAAAATTGTTTTTCGGGACATTATCCGACTCAACATTTTGCCCTATGACCACGATCCAACAGTGAGGACAAAGCAATGTTCCTCACGAATGTCGACCTTTTTATTTGTTCCTGCAGGACGAGACAGGAGCCTACCTGATCGACAGGGATCCCACATACTTCGGCCCCATCCTGAACTACCTTCGGCACGGAAAACTGATCATGGATAAAAACCTGGCTGAGGAAGGTAAAATGTTTCGATAGCTGCTGCTTTTATGCATGTTTGTAATCCCGAGGGGTTAAAAAACATACATAACGAATATCCAAATTGAAAATGGAATAAATTGTTTCAGGTGTTCTGGAGGAAGCCGAGTTCTATAACATCGTGTCTCTGGTGCGGCTGGTGAAAGAGAGGATACGGGACAACGAGAACCGAACATCTCAGGTACAGAAAACAGAGACGGATAAATGTGTTACTCCAGACTTCCTTCTGGTACAAAATAAAACCAAAATAGCTTTTGTGGTTGTTTGCGTGCAGATCATTGATGCTCTGTGTGTGTTTTTGTCTCGTCCCTCAGGGTCCTGTGAAGCATGTGTATCGAGTACTACAGTGCCAAGAAGAGGAACTCACACAGATGGTCTCGACCATGTCGGACGGTTGGAAGTTTGAGCAGGTGCAGAAAATACAGCTTTTTTTTTTTTCTCCTCTTGTCATTTTTTAGTTCATGCAAGAAACCTGAGAAATAGAAATATTACCCAGAATGCAAATTGTTCTCTGCTCCAGTCACAGAAGTTAATGAAATGTCTTTTCTCCCGTCCTCAGCTTATAAGCATCGGCTCCTCTTATAACTACGGCAACGAGGACCAGGCAGAGTTTCTATGTGTAGTTTCCCGGGAACTCAACAACTCCACCAACGGCATCGTCATCGAGCCCACCGAGAAGGCCAAGGTGAGCCGTCTGCTGCACATCTCAAAGGATACTCAGTATTTTTCTTTTTGTCTGTCAATCCTGTGAAAAGATAAAAAAAAAAAAAAAACTGGTAATAATAAGTATTCTCAATGTACTGAAAGTTTTTTTTTTTTTAGGGCTGTCAATCGATTAAAATATTTAATTGTACATTTTGTATCTGTTCAAAATGTACCTTAAAGGCAGATTTGTCAAGTATTTAAAGGTCTCATATTGTAAAAAAGTGAGATTTTCATGTCTTTTATATTATAAAGCAGGTTTAAGTGATATATAAATACTGTTAAACTATCAAAGCTCTCAATATACGGAGAAATACACACAGCCCGTATTCAGAAATTGTGCGTTTGAAACAAGCTGTTAGGATTTCTGTCCATTTGTGATGTCACATATACAATATTTAGACCATTACACGGTTTTAAACATTCTAAATGTGTCCCAGTTTATTTCCTGTTGCAGTGTATGTAAATAACATCAGCTGACAGGAAGTAAACATGGACCCAAGCTGTTGCCTAGCAACGCAATTCCGTTGAAATGCACTAAAACGGAGCGTTTCAGACAGACGGTGAATACAGGTATATTCAGGCAAACAGTACTTTTATTTAAATGAATGAATTTGTGATCCTTTTTAAGGATTCATGTCTCAGGAAGTGTTGAGAGACGGACTTGCATGTTGTTGATTTGGGACAAACAGTTCAAAACCCAAAACATTCAATTTGAAATGATATAAAAGAGAGAAAACAAAATCATCACAATTGAGAAACTTGAACCTGAAAGTATTTAGATTTTTTTTTTTCCTTTTGTAAATGACTTAAACAATTACTTTATCTGACCAGCTTTAATTACCTTCACAATAAGTGAGATTTTAAGGGATTTTTAAAGGGATTTCTGTGACTTATTTGTCCTTCTGTCTTCACAGATCCTTCAGGAGCGAGGCTCGCGGATGTGAAGAGACCCAGACGCTGAGCTAAATAACACTTTATCAACAAAAACAAAACAATAACACAAACATTTTCTCCAGTTTTCATCGAGATCCATGAGTTTACCCCCCCTGCCCCGCCCTGTACCTTTCTACCATCACCGCCTTCATCATCATCATCGTCGTCCCTCCTCCTCTGGTGTGCCTTTCCTCAGCGGGGGCTACCCGACGCCTCCCTCTCCTCCAGTGCTGCAACACGACCCCGACTCGTCTCCTCCTCCTCCATCGCCGGCTGAGGACCACTTCAGGAGGAGTTTAAAAGGGATTACAAGTGAGTGGTTTTCCTCATCGCAGCTGTTTTTTTGATGGTCAGTGTCGCCGCGGTGCTGATTGTAGCCCCTTATTGTCGTCAGTCGATGGACGCCCAGCGCAGAGCTACTGTAAAATCATCATCTTCATCATCATCGTTTATACATTTGGCTCTGTCGACTTAGCAGAAATCTCCTCAGGACTCTCAACGGACGTAAAGGAATGACACTGACTGAGCCTTGTTTACTTCAATCTGTTGATGGAGTGAGCGCCCGTCGCCTTTCCTCTCCGCACTCCTCCCAGACTCCTCGGCTGATGTCTGAGGCAGGTCGTGGCGCAACAAACCGAGCCAGGAGGGCGGAGGAGGTGGCAGCAGCATGACGCAGAGTTCGCTGTGTGTGAGCCAGCCTGGTGCAGCGTTTCCTCCGCTGACATCTTACAGGCGTCCCGTCTTGGAAAGATCACGCCATCCTCCTGTTTCCTGTTTCCTGGGCTCGATTTTGGGAAAATTTGGGATATTTCCGCGCAAAAGAAAACAAAAAAAAAACCTGTGTATAATGTGTCAAGGCATGTGAGGAAATCTATATAAATCTATATAGGCTACATGATGAAATTATATGAAATGCAACTGGTGTAATTACTGATTTCTGTATCATAGTTGTCATATATTTACATATTCTTGGTGGGTGAGTCTATTTAAATGACGGAGAATAATAATATCACTTTTCATAACCAGTTTTTCCTGAAAGGTTTCCCACCCGGTAAACATGGATGTGAGTTTGTGTAAATGCAGTGCCTCTCTGCTTTTCTGTCCACGACTGAATCAATATCACCACGTTTTTTCAGCTGCACGTTTTTTCTGTAGTGTTCCTCAAAAAAAACAAAAAAAAACACGTTTTCTCTTAGATATCCTACTTTGATCTCTTGCATATCTTAAAATTGTAATTATGGATAAAGAAAAACTGTCATTTGCCATCCGTCCAGACGAGCGTGGTGTGGCGAGGATTGGACCGTGGCCAGTTTGTATGCTGCCTCAAACTCCCTTAAAGCATCCCCCTCTCTCTCTCTCTCTCTCTCTCTCTCTCCACGGCTATTCTCGTTGCCAACCTCCACTCACTTTGCCTCCGTCTGACTGTGTCGTCTCACATTCTGCAGCACTTGTAGCAACTTGTGGCGCGAGCTAAGTTGTGTCTCCTCGCGCTTAAAAGCCCTGAGATAACCTGAGCCGACATCATCGCAGAGATTTACACAGAGACTGTAACCGAACCTGCCACACAGGAAGTGTCTTCAGTTTTTTTCCTGAGCTCTGGAGCGAAGCCTTTATATTTCGGATGTTATGTAACGTTGTTTTTCTGTTGCCAGCAGATGGGCACCAACTCGGCTAAACGTATATTTCTCTTGAAATGTGCTTGACATTAAGTTGCTGTGCGATGGTGCTGATTTTAAGACTCCTAACAACATTGGAAACACAGATACTCTCTCCTGTTTGTAGCCTGCAAACTGCAAATTATCTGGCTAAATACATACAGATATTTGTTTTCAAGTTATTTATAACTGATGTGCACTTTTCTGTTAGTAAAACTGAATTGACTTCTACTTCAAATGTGCATTTAAAAAAACTGTAGAGCAAGTCGATTAACTGATTAGTCTATTGACAGAAAATTAATCTGCAACTTTCTTTCCTCTGCATTTAAATGATTGTAAATTAAATATGTTTGGGGGTTTGAATCTGATAAAACAAAACGTTTGAGGACGTTTCCTTGGGCTCCGAGAAAATGTGACGTTTTTTAAACTAAACTATTAATCAGTTTATTGAGAAAGTAATCAGTAAAATCATCGTTAGTTACAGCTATAGCAGTCACCAAACTGTAGGGCTGCAATGCAATGATTGTTTACATTAATAATGATTCTATTTTCAGTTAGTCGTTAAGTCATTAAAATATCAGGAAATAGTGAAAAATGCAGAATGCAAGTTCCCAGAGCCCACGGTGACGTCTTCAAATCACTTGTTCGCTTCAACCAGCAGTAAAAAAACCCCAAAATATTCAACTTACAATCATATAAAACAAGGAAAAACAGCAAATCTTCACATTTTAGAAACTGAAACTAGTGATTTCTTTTGCCGGTTAATTGACTGCAGTTTTCTAATCGACCAACTGATTGATCGTTTCACCGCTACACCGTACAAAAATGTTATCAACTGTGAATATAATGTTGTTACTGGTGTAAACGCAGCCTTGTTATATGAGCAGCTTAATGCAAAGTTTGAGCCATATTTACACATATCAGATGGAGAACTGATCGTCGGCGCCCATCGTGCAGACTGAACTCCCATTTTTAAATCACCAAAAGCTAAAAGGAGCGTCTGATCTTTAATCACTTTGATACACCCTTCTTTGTATAAAGAACATATTTGATGCAGTTATGTTAATATATCAAGCATGATGAAAAAATAATGCGAGGGAAAAAAAACAAACCTGTGCTGTTGTCATGCTCCCTGATGTTCAGTCAGGCTCAAACTTTGATGTGACTTCTTCTTCTTCTTTGTTTTTTGTTTTTCCTCTCGCGCGTGTGTTGTGCAGTTTTATTCTGCTGATCTGAGTCGTGAGCAGCCGAGTCGTGTGCTGCTAAAAATGCCCAAACGTCTCATTGAAGAGCACTTTTTCTTCCTCCCCTTGTTGTTTCTCTGGGCCTTTTGCAAAGCACCTTGGGTGTTGTTTCCCCCCTTCGTCTGTGTCCAGTGTTGTGCCTTTTGACCTGTGTTGTGCACAGTTGTTCTCCCCCTCTTCTTATCATGAGGTGCCTCTCATACCTTAAAAAAAGCCCCGGAGGCACCTACCTGAGGTATAATGTATAACGCGGTCTTTAGCTTGTTTTCTATCGTTAGTGTTTCAGTGAGAGGCAAGCCAAACAAACCCATCGTCCCCCCCCACCCTGCATTATTTAATGTTTTATGATACCGACAAACTGCTGCTTTCTTTGTGCCATCGCTTTTGAGCTAAATCCACCCACGACCCCTCATCATCACTCTGGAGGTTCAAAATTGTGTCTGAATCTGCTGTGAACATGGTGATGGCGGTGGTGGTTTGAGTTGTGTTTTACCAAAATGGGAGGGAAGCAGGGAGCAGCAGGAAGACCAGTCAGAGCAGATTTCCCTCCTCTGCTTTTATCTTAGTAAAACTCCAGCAGTGCACTTGTTTATCAGAAATCGATTGGACTACAAACTCGCCTTCTTTTTTTTTTGTTGTTGTTGCATGCCGAAGCCATCTCTAATGATCCCGTTCTTTAGATGTATGTAATCAACCTTTTTAAAGCACTTACTGTACCTGTCACCTTCGTGGATACCCAGTTATATCTTCCCCTGGTTGCACAGTTCAGTGGTTCCCAAACTGAGGCTGAGTTGAGACCCCAGAAGAGGTCGCAAGATGGTTAAAAAGATAGGAAAGCAAAAAAAAAAACACATCATATTTCTGCTTATTTCCTCTACTTATTGTTTTTTATTACACGTCTTTGTTGAATACTTGATTCTGATTGGTCAATCACAGCATTCTACGATCTGTTATTTCTTTATAATAGACCGTTGCTATGTATAACAGACCGTTACTATGTATAACAGACCGTTACAATGTATAACAGACCGTTACTATGTATAACAGACTGTTGCTATGTATAACAGACCGTTACTATGTATAGCAGACTGTTGCTATATATAACAGACCGTTACTATGTATAGCAGACTGTTGCTATGTATAACAGACCGTTACTATGTATAGCAGACTGTTGCTATGTATAACAGACCGTTGCTATGTATAGCAGATTGTTGCTGTGTATAACAGACCGTTGCTATGTATAACAGACCGTTACTATGTATAACAGACCGTTGCTATGGGTGCAATTCTGATGTCGGACTCTGGCGGACCATTTTTGTATCAAATTATTGATTTCTTCAGTAAGAAGCCGTGTAATGAGCGTGTTAATGTACAGCGAGCCGGTCATTATTGTGAAATAAAAACCCCTTCAGGGTGGGGTTTATTTCACAGTAATGACCGGCTCGCTGTACGTTATCCTTTACTTATTAGCCATGCTAGTAGGGCTGCAACTAACGATTATTTTCATTGTTGATTAATCTGTCTATTATTTTTTCCATTACTTGTTTTGAGTTGTTTGGTTTATAAAATGTCATAAAATGGTGAAAAATGTCGATCAGTGTTTCCTCAAAGCCCAAGACGACGTCCTCCGATGTCTTGTTTTTTTCTTTAAAAAATACTCAAACCGATTAATCGATTATCAAATTAGTCGGCGATTAATTAAACAGTTGACAACTAATCGATTAATCGTTGCAGCTTTACATGCTAGCAGCGTGACTCGATGGTCTAAACTGAAATATCTAAACAATAATTGCCATTCAATTTTGTGCAGACATTCATGGTTCCCAGAGGATGATCCCTTCTGACTTTGGTGATTCTCTGACTTGTTGTGTTAGTGCTAATAAATAAAATGTTAACATGTTAAAGTAAGATGGTTAGCAAGGTAAACATTACACCTGCTAAACATGAGCATGTTAGCATTTAGCTCAAAGTGGAGCTCAGAGCTGCTTGCATGGCTGATTAGTCTTGTTTCTTGTTTCATCACCTGATAGTTTCACTTCTTGATCAATCAAATAAATTATTTAAATAAAGGAATCGATTAGACCGTTATCAGGTCATTAAATATGCGTTATCAGTTGTTATAAGCCTCATAGATGTGGGCCAGTAGGGCCCTGCTACACCCACTAGTAGGTTTTATCATCGATTCATATGGGCGATCGCCGAAAGAAGGAATAAAAGAAGACGACAGGGCTAAAAAACACAGCTTTCACCCAGGACAACAGGGATTTGCAACCCATGTGAAACCAACCACATGTTGTCTTTGTGTTCACAAGCGTTAAGTTTCACTTTCACTTTTCAAACATACTTATTTTAAACCAAAAGACGATCTTTTTCCCCAAACTTAACTGTTTTTGTTGCCTAAACCTAAAGAACTTGTAGTTTTGTTGCCTAAACCTAAAGAAGCCGTTTCGTTTGTGTTCAAAACGTAACGTTTCATTCAGTTTTAAGTTTAGTTTTCACTGTTACAGCGTGGTAGGCGTAGTAGGCCCCTACTGACCCACATCTATGATGCTTATAGGGATCAATAACGCACATTTAATGGCCTGATAACAGTCGAATCGGGTGGAGCTGCGTACACAACCGCGTATTTTAAAGGGTCACAAGCCAAACAGTTTGAGAACCACTGACCTTGCTGAACTTTGCAGTGTGATTATCTGAACATTTTGAATCAAGCACCTGTTTTTTTTTTAACTAAAAAAAGACCATTATTTTTTTACTTTCACCTGCACTAGTTAGTCCTCAGATTATGTGCAATTTTAACAAATCTGCAAAAAAAATAAATATATATCTCTATATATATAAATATATCTGTTGTTTGGGCACGTGAAAACACGAGAGCATGCGTTGTTCTAGAGATTATGATGTGTACTGTGTACTGGATTGTGTCTGACCTCTGTGTTAGTGCAACGTGTATGTGATGCATGGTGGCGGAGCAGAGGGACGGCATGGCTCTGTGGTCTGTAGGTGTAGATTTCTTGTGTGGAACAGTTGGTCTACAGCTAGACATACTCTCTACTCACATGTTCTGTTTCTTTGTTGTTTTTGTATCTTTGTCATGTTAACAGTAGATACAGAATAGCTAGCTTTCAATACAAATTAACCAACCAATCAGATTGCAGACCCCCCCCCCCCACCCTTCCTCGCTCCTAACCTTGGTTTATAAAGCATTTTACCGCAGCTCAACACACAAAAGAAAGTTTTTTAATCCATGGATCATGTTGCCAGTTAACCTGTAAACACCTGCATGCGTTTGTGGACATGCACACTTGTACACTCATTTAGAGGTATTGAAAAATGTCACCTATTAACCGTTACTTTGTGTTCATTTATCAACAGTATTGATGTCAAATGTGAATATTGTCAATGGAGACTGTGGAGAAAAATGTTCGGAAGCTGACAAAAACTTTTATCTTTTTTTTTTTGTCTTTGTTTGTTTCACTTTTATTTATTTTATATTTTTTGAATTTTGTCTACCGATGTCGTTTCTTTACATGTAACGATTTTAACAAAACCCAGTCTGGTTTTTAATCATAAAATGTGTCTGTGTTTTAAAAAATGTGGCTCACTGACAGTTTGTTGTTTCTGTTTTATGGAGGACGGAACCTGCCAAAATAAAAAATAAATAAATGACTTGATAAATAAATATGTCAAATATTAAAAATAAATGTAGCCATTAATTAATTGATAAAATGTGACAGAAATTTATATTTCTGTTTTATTTGCTTCTTTATTTATTTATCTTTGTATTAATCCCCTTATTTATTTACTCTTCTGTTTAATTTTCCCTTTTATTTATGTATTCATTCTTATTAGTTTTTAAATTATTTTTTTTATTTCACCCCTTATTTATTTCCCCAAACATATTTAAGTCTGTATTGTTTTCTTTATACATTTCTTTACAGTAAAGAAAACAAATAAGATAATTAATACAATGATATATAAATAAAGAAGCAAACGTAAAAAAAATAAATAAAAAGGAAATACTCAAGTAAATTACAAGTACCTCAAAGTTGTAAGTAAAATACTTTAAAAAAAATACAAAAAAACAAATACATTTTTAAAAAAAATGGAAATACTCAAGTAAATTACAAGTACCTCAAAAAATACAAATAAAAACAACAAAAATAAAAATATAATAAATAATATAATAATAGTATAATAAAAAAAATGGAAATACTCAGGTAGATTACAAGTACTTCAAATTGTAAGTAAAATACTTTAAAAATAAATAAATAAATAAAATGGAAATATTCAAGTAAATTACAAGTACCTCAAAATTGCACGTAAAATACTTTTAAAAAATACAAAAAAAACCATTAAAATACTCATGTAGATTACAAGCACTTCAAAATTGGATCTAAGTACAGCACTTGAGTAAATGTACTTATTTACATTGCACCACTGCAAAGTAACAGAATGTGAATACTAAAACAAAACCCATACATAAATGAATTACAAGTACCTCAAATTGTAAGTAAAAAAACGCCACGTAAATACATAAAATTAAAATGAAAATACTCAAGTAAATTACAAGTGCCTCAAAATTATTATTAAAATTATATATACATATATTATATATATATGATATGATGTTATAATTATTATTAAGTAAAATACTTTTTTAAAATAAACACAAAAATAAATATATAATATAATAAAAATATAATTAAAAAAACAACCAAAAAAAACACAAAAATAAATATATAATATAATAAATATCTAATAAAAAAATGGAAATACTCAAGTATATTACAAGTACAAGTAGAACAGGTACAAACATTGTAAGTAAAATACTTAAAAAAAACCCACATAAATACATAAAAATAAAATTAAAATACTCATGTAAATTACAAGTGCCTCAAAATTATTATTAAAATTATATATACATATATTATATTATATATATATTACATTATATTATAATTATTATTAAGTAAAATACTTAAAAAGAAATAAATAAATAAAAACCCACAAAAATAAATATACAATATAATAGAAATATAATTAAAAAAATGGAAATACTCAAGTATATTACAATTACAAGTAGAACAAGTACAAACATTGTAAGTAAAATACTTTAAAAAACCCCACATAAATACAT
>CAKAOH010019242.1:42832-77535 GCA_916701665.1 Sebastiscus tertius
AAATACTCAAGTAAATTACAAGTGCCTCAAAATTATTATTAAAATTATATTATACATATATTATATTATATATATATATATTATATATATGATATTATATTATAATTATTATTAAGTAAAATACTTTAAAAAAACAAACCAAAGAAAACTAAAATAAATATATAATATAATAAAAATATAATAAAAAAAATGGAAATACTCAAGCATATTACAAGTACAAGTAGAACAAGTACAAACATTGTAAGTAAAATACTTTAAAAAAAAATGAATAAATAAATAAAATAATTAATAATTGAAACACTGCAGTGAAGTGTGTTCAGTAGGTCTCCATCAGCCTGCTGTACCACTGCTGTGATATCTGACCATCCAGGCCTTCAGCAGCACAGAACAGCAGCAGGCTGTCCTCCTCTCCTCTGGCCTGTGTGTGGTGCAGCAGGGCTGGGAGGAGGCCTACTGTACTCAGCTCTCAGCCAGCATCCGACATCCGACCCTCCCAGCTCGGCCGCGTCAGTCTCCTCCCACCGCTGAGAGCTTAGAGCTGGAGCTCCGAGACGAGACGAGACGAGGGGGAGCAGAAAGAACCTCCCCGGCTACTGACTACTGACCCATCCGGCCGGCAGGCATCGAGCAGCGACCGCACCTCTCCGTGTGTTTACTGGACTGATGGAGAGCTGGACGACCACAATCCAGGCTGCGTAAAAACAGGTGATTTTTATTTATTTATTTATTAAATCATGGAAGAGATTGATGCTTTAAATCGCTTCCTCTTTGCTCCGAAAGTGCTTACGAAGTGATGTCCAGGATGTGTTTCTACCAGAGGAAGTCACACTGATGGGCAAACAGAACATATACACATATATCTGTGATAAAATCTGCTTTCTTCATATATATATATAACGGGTGTGTGATGGAGTCTGGACTGTTTTTGGGGCGTTTTCATGCGTAAAAAAGACCAAATCATGTCGAGTTGCCACGTGGGTGAACGTGTAAAAAGCCTGTGTGTTTAATACAGTTAATACAGTTTGCACAGAGTTCATATTTAATGCTGAGAAAGCTGATTTTGTGCTGCAAAAACATGTAAAACAGGCCACTTTTTACGCAGCGCTCTCATCTCTCCATGGGCTGTCCCACAGGAAGCATCAGCTGCTCAGCATCACTTTTATTAATCAGGGGAGACAAACAGAGGAGTGTCTTTTAGGGAATAACTATTAATTATCATGTGGCCCCTGCAGACACTGAACAAACAATACATCTGTGCAATATTAATACACTGAATGTAAAATACATTTGTCTGTGCAATATCGCTGATGCAATATACACCTCAATTGCAACTACCTTTTGTTTACATTTTATTTATAACATCTATACCCTACCTATTTTACAAGCTTACATTACATCTACTTTTAGATTTTATACTTCTAGTGTAACATTTGTTTATATTTATTTATTACATTTACTTCACCTGTTTTTATTTGCTTTATTAAAACTGTGTGTGTTTTACCTGTTATATGTTTTATCTGCCTCATTTAGTCTTGTCAAGTATTTGTTTTAAAGCACTGACCAGAAGTGGCAACTGTGAATCTGGTTGTATTTAATACAATAACGACTATAAAGCTTTCTATTCTAAGAGGACACATGGCTGCAGGAGGTAAAAACAGCATGTCATGGTTTGGAGGATCAGATTACTGAGGCCTTTTTTTACCCTTTACCTCACTGATCCATGACACAGAGTAGGAGGAGGGATACGAAGGGAAGACATAGACAAACTAAATGAAATCAAAAGTGTTTAAACAGCTCTGCTCTGTCCACATACTGTTGTGTACTTTTTTTTTTAAACAAAATATATATAATAACAAAATAAAGCCTGCAGGCGTTAGGCTATCGTGAGATAAGACAGATTCTTGCACAAATAGCACCTAAACGTCCTCGTGCAGGTAACCTAGTTTCCCCAACTAGGATCATCAACACTCTCAATATGCAAATCAGAAAGAGCACAGAATCTCAAAAGGGCTTAAAACAGACCAGAGTTTCAACACTGGGTGTGCAGTTTCTCTCCTTTTCTAAACCCTACAGAAAGGGCGTCGTCACACCCTGATTGGCCAAGAGGGGAATGCACCAAGCTGCTCTCAATTATCATTTAAGAGCCAGTCCCCACACCCTGCACAACAGGTGAACTGAATAACCCTCTATGTACTCAGCAATTCAACCAAAAAAACACCAGGGAAAAGATAAAAGACAGCAAGCACTAGAGAATGGGCAGCTGCCACAATTTATGCAGAAGTTAGTATTTGAAATGATGTAGAATAAAAACTACTTGCTTTTTATCGATTTAAGTACTGTACTTGATTAAATGTACTTAGTTACATTACACCACTGCAAAGTGACATGGAATGGAAATACTAAAAAAAAACATAAATAAAAAAATTAATAAAATGGAAATATTCAAATAAATTACAAGTACTTCAAATTTGTAGGTAAAATACTTTTAAAAGAAAATATAAAAAAACGTAAATAAATAAAATGGAAATATTCAAGTAAATTACAAGTACCTCAAAGTTGTAAGTAAAATACTTTTTTTTTTAAATACAAAAAACATAAATAAATAAAAAAAATAAAATGGAAACATTCAAATAAATTACAAGTACTTCAAAGTTGTAAGTAAAAAAATACAAAAAATACAAAAAACAAATAAATAAAGAAAAGAAAATGGAAATATTCAAGTAAATTACAAGTACCTCAAAATTGTAAGTAAAATACTTAAAAAAAAATACACCAAACATAACTAAAATTTAAAAAAATAAAATGGAAATATTCAGATAAATTACAAGTACCTCAAAGTTGTAAGTAAAACACCTGCAGTATTATTGTCTGTAAGTATAGATAATGTAGTCCAGAGTCATGAGGCAAAATGATTATTGTGTCTTCATTGCATCAAGTTTACTTTTTCTGTTCTAAAGCAGTTTGTTTTTATTCATATTGTAGATATGTCAGTGTAATACTGTAATACATTGTAAGCATTGAACCACAGTTTACTGACTGCAACAGACTCTCAATACATCCACGGCAACATTTTACCAGTAATGAAAAGATGTTATTGTTAATGCTGCTCACCACAGTACTGCTCTGCTGTTATCAAACGTGTGACAGATGATTCAGTTGATGTGCACGCTGAGTGATAACACTGATATCTGTGTCTGTATTCTGAAGGCCGAGCATGTGATTTAGTGTTCAGCACTTCGTGTTTAAAGATTAGAAAGTGACATTTTTGTTTCTTTGTTATCACGAATTTTGCTGTTGTGAAAATTGAGCCAAAGCGTTTAACCATGTGTACAGTATAGTATATCTGAGTACAGTAACATTAGCCGAGCGGTGTTTCCTCAGGAATCTGAGAGGATGTTGCTCTGCTCAGTTGTTGCTACATCTGGGAATGACATTGAGAGTGTTCGGTGGAAAAAATCTACTGGAGCTTTAACACAGAGCTCCATTCATTCACGAGGGTTTTCACAAGTGCATGTTAGTCTCATGGTCGCCAACATTCGCTTTGCATCCACTCCGGCATCAGACCTCTCCTTTGTTAACTCACAGTCTGACCTGCAGACATAAAGTCCTGCACGTCGGGTAATGTTCTGATTTTAAATGCTGATAAAACTGCAGCACCTGAAGCGTCTACACTACGGGCTGTCACACTCATTTTAGCTCTCGAGATGCCTTGCTGATCTGTATTTTTTACCATAATGAGTCCGATAGTGGAGCCGAATATTATTATATCCCACGACAACGTAGTCAGGGGTCTATAGGGCTCTGCGTGTCCGTCCTTCTGTCCGTCCTTCTGTCCGTCCTTCTGTCCGTCCTTCTGTCCGTCCGTTCGCATGTCACACTTTCGTTTCCGGAGCAGAACTCGGAAACTATTTAACTTAGGAGCTTCAAATTTGGTGTGATGGTTGACAGTGTGGTCTAGTTGTGCCTTTTGGGGGTTAGAAGTCCAGGGTGCTCACATTTTTTGAAATTTTGGCCAAAAACTGTGATCTTTTTCGACTTCAATTTTGTTTCCGGTGTACAACTTGAAAACTATTTAACTTAGGAACTTAAAACGTGGTCAGATGGTTGACAGTGTGGTCTAGTTGGGCCTTTTGGGGGTTAGAAGTCCCAAAATTTCTAACATTTTTGGGCACCCTGGACTTGAGGAAGGTGAGTTAATAACATTGTGCTCAATAGACTAATTCCATCAGTTTCAAAAGGGCACAACCTTTGGCCCTACTTCAGTAGGGGTCAAGCAGTGTGCGTTGGTATGTGTGAGTCATGCTCACTTTTGCCTTGTTCCCCTTCTTTTAGTGTAGACAAGTGAAAGCTTCCACAAGTAATGAACAATCCATTTACGAAACAGACGATGAACAGCCTTAGATGTCTCGCTGATCTCTGTTCTCAGTCGTCGTTGCAAGTTCTTGTATTTTTTGCCACAATGAGTCCGATAGTGGAGCCGAATGTTATATTCCTTGATCACTGAAAGGTGCTGTGAACACACCAAGCACACTGGCTTCCTTATCATTACCTCGGTGAAGAAATAGGAACTGAGACATTTATCGTGGTTAACCCAACACTCACTGTGTCCACTTTTGTCCTTTTTTGACAAAGACATTTTCCACCAGCGGCTCCTGCATGAACTCTAGCTTACATTTGATGCTGTTGTGTCACGTTATATAGCCTGTATGTCAGCATGTGGTATCTATAATGGTGTATCTAGTTTAGGAGAGGAGATATTTCACTCCAAACCAGGTCAGGGAATGATTAAAGTCATTAGGGTGCATCATCTGGGGAACATGAATGCCTGTATCTAACAGTTGTTTAGATGTTTCAGTCCGGACTAAAATGTTGGACACACAGACGTCCATAAAAACCTCTCAGGCCCTACGAAGCCTGACCAATTGTTTCCTGTGCTGTTACAGGTGTCCCTGAAGGTCGCAGCAGTCCCAGTGACATGGCCAGCAAAAGTAATTACACACCGTGCAGAGCGAACTCAGGAGCCTCTCCTGAACGGCAGAGCAGAAAATGACTCACAGGAATGGAATCGGAGGGACGAGCGATCGCTGCCTCCAGCCGGAGGTCTCCGGGGATCTGGAGCAGGCCAATGTGGAGAAAGTTCAGGAGGCCAACGACTGTGAATCCGAGGAGGGGACGGCGGGGGGGCATGGAGGTCAATGCAGAGACTCCGCGACTGTAACGGGAGCCGTCATAGCTCCAGATGGCGGTTGGGGCTGGGTGGTGCTGGCCGCCACCATCATAGTCCTGGCATTGACCCTGGCGTTCCCCTCCTGTGTGGGAATCTTCTACACCGACCTGCAGAATGAGTTCCATGCCTCCAACAGCGAGACCTCCTGGGTGCCCTCCATCATGACGTCAGTGCTTCACGCAGGAGGTAAAGTAGACGGATCAGGAAGTAGACGGACCAGGGTGTCTTTTTTAGCGGGGTACAGGGGGTCTTTAGGGGGAGATAGCAGGTCAACAGCAGATGTGGTGTACATCATCTGAAAGCTGGGAACCTGAGGACTAATTTGAGATGCTGCTCAGCACTGTGTGTCAAGTTGTTATAGTCTTGAATCAGAAATAAAAAAAAAATCCAACTTTTGACATTTGGAGATTTCTGCAAGGATTGCAGGATTTTTTGGTTGGCGAGCACTTCTGTTGTGTAAACTGCTCAGAAATCCTGTTGTTGCCAGGCTAGCTAGGAAAGCCATCCATCCTCTGAATGCTCTAGGTCTCTAGTTTGTGGCTGTAAAGTTTCATGAGGCTGTGATTATTCTAGAGGTCACCACAGGTCATTTTATAAAAAAATATGCTGAAATCATAACATGGCAAACTGCAGCCCAACAGGCAACAACAGCTGTCAGTGTGTCAGTGTGCTGACTTGACTATGACTTGCCCCAAACTGCATGTGATTATCATAAAGTGGGCATGTCTGTAAAGGGGAGACTCGTGGGTACCCAGAGAACCCATTTACATTCACATATCTGGAGGTCAAAGGTCAAGGGACCCCTTTGAAAATGGCCATGACTGTTTTTCCTCACCAAAATTAACATTTAAGTTATCCTTTTAATGCCCTCTAACTTCGGGGTAACTTTAGTTCCTACCTGCTGCTGTTGTTGTTCGGGGAAAATGTGAAACCAGATAGAGAATCTGTGTGTGTGTGTGAACTGTCTTGCTGTGTTGGTGTTGATTTAAAGGAGATTATTTCATGAGAAACTGTAGCTCACTTGTTACCCACAACTCAGCTCAGCTCAGAGGGACTTTAGTACGCTACACATCAAAACTTCATGGATATAAAGAAATAATGACGTTCGGGATCGGGTATCGGCGAGTAGGCCAGTCTATGCACTGATCTGATACCATAATTTATTAACCCTGAAAAAAAATCAACATTCTCTTAATATTATGACAGTTTTTTTCTCGTTAAATTATGACTTTATTCTCATAATATTACGACTTTATTCTCGTAATATTACGACTTTATTCTATAAATCTCAGATGTTTTTTCCCTCAATGTGGCCATAATACTCCGTAGTACATTGTCTCTTTGGCCCTCACTGCATTAGACTTATATACTATATACTTAGACTATAAACTGTGTTACCTTCATCACAATGATCAAATGTTTTGCGGCTCCAGACAGGTTTGTTTTTGTTGTTTTTGCCTGAAAATGGCTCTTTTGATGGTAAAGGTTGCTGACTCCTGATATAGAGAGATGTAAAGACACTCAATAGCTACTGCCAAAAAATGCTGACCATAAATGGTATCCAAAACGTCAGAGTCAGAGTCTGCTGATCGTTTTGTCGGCGTGGTGCACAAAGGCGATATCTCTCTCCAGCCACTACTGTCAGCTTCCTTCCTCAATGACGCAATCTTACGTACGAGCATTATGTAACGATGAAACATGGAGTCGTGTTGCCTGTGTAAGGGCAAATAAAGTTGATATAGAGGATCAAGGTGAATGCTTTATTTATTTTTGCCTTGTAGATTTAGTGCCCAGCTTTGATTTGATGCTGCTGCAGCCGGCACACTGCGCCTATAAGACATCCAAACTAGTCTGGTGTGTTGAAGGTAATTAAACAGGATACCCAACCCTTGGATGTACTAACCGGAAGGAATGTTGTTAATCTGGCCCTCTGTTTCAGACCGGGAGACTTTATATGTTAGAGGGATTGAAAGCAGTTTTTTTGAGATGTTAGTGGATGTCTTGGTGGTATTACTCAATTAATTTAAGTGGAAAATAGCCAGCTGTTTCCAGAAAAAAGTGGGTGAAAGTTATTCAATGTGTTGTAACGTCTCCATGTTATCAGATTGGTTTGATAACGTTCCTCCTCCTCGTTCTACCACATATTCCCTCCCGGTTTATCAGCAACAGCTGTCAAACATAGTAATAAATATCCTGTTTTTAATATGGGTGACCTCATTATAACATATTACCTGTTTGTCTGTGGGCGGTGCTCAGTAACTACATCCTGCAACAATTTGTTTGATCAAAAGAAGTTCTGTGGTTACACCAAAACATTTAGTGCTGGTCCGTGCCAACGCGATGCTATCAGACATAAATTAATAACCTTGTAATTAGGTAACAGAATGGTGATTGAGTTTATGGCGCACTGATGAAAGCCCTTATACATTTGCAGTATTACGAACTGGATGTGTGGCGATATTCCCCAGGAAAAGGCGACACTGCTTTATTCCAAAGGAACACCTGCAATCACCGCTTATTATTATCTTTATTAACCTTTATTTAACCAGGAGTAAAAAACTCATTGAGATTAAAAATCTCTTTTCCAAGAGAGTTCTGGCCAAGATAGGCCGCAGCACGGTTACACGGTCGCAGACATAAAACAAACATAACAATTGAAAATGAAGACAAATTACAGAATCATAAAAAAAAACATTCATTAGCATTTAAAACATCTACAACCAGATGTGCTTGTTTCCAAGACTTTTAGAAGCACTTTAAAGACATTTAGTGAGACCAGCTCTCCAAGTTTCAGGTCATTTTGTAACTGATTCCAAGAAGACGGAGCAGCGTACTTGAATGCCCTTTTCCCCAGTTCAGTACGGACTTTGGGGACAGTTAGTAGGATGAAGTCCTGGGAGCGAAGACGGTAACTTCCCGTACTTTTTTGAAGGATGTAGATCCGTAGGTAAGATGGAAGCAGACCAAGAATAGCCTTATAAATAAGAACACGCCAGTGGTTCAGTCTACGGGTGGACAAGGCAGACCGTCCTACCCGAGCATACAAAAGGCAGTGGTGTGTAAGACAGTATCCAGCGTGCGTAGGCTCTGAGAAGATGCATGCATGTATATAACATCGCCATAGTCCAGCACAGACATAAAGGTGGCAGCGACAAGCCTCTTTTTGGCCTCGAAGGAAAAGCAAGACTTGTTTCTAAAATAAAAACCCAATTACAACTTAAGTTTTTCACCACAGGTGTTCCGCCAAAGACAATGAAACGGAGATCCTTGCGGGTCAACCTGCGTTAATTTGTGGGTTTTTCAAATGGAAACGCCCACTCAGCCGTCAGCAAAAGAAACAGTGAACACTTCATGTAGCTCTAGCTGAGTCAAAGTTAGCTGTGCTAACTGCTTTGAAGTGCATACTCCCGCGTCTTGCGATGTAAAATTACAGTTTTTGTCAATGGAGTCTGGTGGCATTGAAGGGAGCAAAGGTCAAGGTCACTGTGACCTCACGTCCGACCCATTCTCGTGATATCTCCGGAACGCCTGGAGGGAATTTCTTCAAATATAGCACAAACGTCCACTTGGATTCAAGGATGAACTGATTGGATTTTGGTGATCAAAGGTCACTGTGACGTGGCCATAACTGAAGATTTCATATGCTAATTATGACAATGTCTCACAGGATGAAATGATGAAGTGATGACATGTTGGACAGACATGGATGTGAACTGAAACTTCACAGGTTGGCAGAGTCTAATTCAGGAGTATAGAGAGCTACACCGGTGTGGGGGCGATGTGATAATTGCTCACAGTTCTCATGGATTTTTGCAGACAGGAATGCTTTGATCTTAGATATTTTCCTGAGCTGACAGAAATGTGACAAGAATCTCAGGTTTTATCTTCATTAAGCTGCACAAAGTTTGAGCCGCTCATGCTCAGAGATGTACGGAGACGCTTCCACTGTAAATTCTGCGGGTTGAAGAAACTAAAAGTAAAGTGCAGACATGACTTAAAACAAGTAGATACAGGTTATGTTTGAAATTGCATACTAAAATGTGTAGTACATACTGTGTACTAAATTGTAGTATACCATTACCAGCAGACTGTTCACACTGAAGTAAACTGCATCACATCACAACGTTACATTAGCTAACGTTGAATGAAAATTGTTTATCAATGCTAACGCGACAATGCAGAATTGTTTTAACGCCTGTATTTTTTAAACGCATTAACACAATCAATCTTTTGGAGGTTGTAGCGGGCTCAGTTTTAAAGCTAGAGTGAAGATACTAGCTGGTTGTGAAGGAGGTTAAATAACGCTCCAAACGCTAAATTTTGGCGAGAAAAAACTGTCATGGCCATTTTCAAAGGGGTCCCTTGACCTCTGACCTCCAGATGTGTGAATGTAAATGGGTTCTATAGGTACCCACGAGTCTCCCCTTTACAGACATGCCCACTTTATGATAACCACATGCAGTTTGGGGCAAGTCATAGTCAAGTCAGCACACTGACACACTGACAGCTGTTGTTGCCTGTTGGGCTGCAGTTTGCCATGTTATGATTGGAGCATATTGTTTTATATTAAATGCAGTACCTGTGAGGGTTTCTGGACAATATCTGTCATTGTTTTGTGTTGATAATTGATTTCCAATAATAAATATATACATACATTTGCATAAAGCAGCGTATTTGCCCACTCCCATGTTGTTAAGAGTATTAAATACTTGACAAATCTCCCTTTAAGGTACATTTTGAACAGATTAATTTGCGAACAACTATGGACAATCATGCGATTAATCGACTGACAGCCCTACTTTAAACACTAAGACTGCAGCTCAGTTTGGTCTAGCTATTATCCCCATCAGTACCTTGCAGCCCTGTTGCCTGACAACAAAGGCGTGTGTTGAGTTTACCCCCCCGTCAGTGACCTTTAACCACTATACCCCGCTGTATTTAGCACCGAGGCTTCTGAATACACGATGTGGAACTTCCTCTTCAACAGCATATGGTCATGCTGGTGTCAAGCACAGTCAAATGGTTCTGCAAACTGCTATACGTCAGTTAAACACCTTGCGCACACACAAAGTAGGTGAGAGAGCAAACATACAGTACGTTCAGTCATGCTTTCATTCAGCTGGTACAGATTACAGCTAAATTGACCTCTGTCTCGGTGTAAGCCTTTGTTCGTTTTCTGCTCCGGTATGCATCAAATTAAGAGCCTTACTTTTGATCCACAGGTCCCTTTTGTAGCATGTTGGTGGGGAGACTTGGTTGCCGAGCGACCGTCATGTTGGGCGGCGTCCTGAGTGGGGTCGGGATGGCTGCCAGTTCGTTTACCCAGTCCATCACGCAGCTCTACATCACCGCCGGGGTTATTACAGGTCAGCAAACATCCAGCAGATTTATTATCGGTACTCTACCTGCCCGGCATCAAACAGCAGTTAGACACCAGCTGGTGAAAAAGGTGAACATCCAGCAGCTGGAGAGATTTTTGAGTTGGTGGAGACCAAAGCAGAAATATTGGGCAAAAACTTGACTCCAAACTAAAGTTAACTTAATAAAGAAAAATTGTGTTAAAGTTGGTTTTCTGTCAGGAAAATAATCAATTAATATAGCTTTAAATTCAAAATAAGTAAATAAAACCCATTTAAATCTTGAAGATGATTCCAATTTATTACAACTTTGATTTAATTTTCATAGTTTTGGTCATTATTTATGACTACGATGTAGTCAGACTGTTTTAGTCAAATCATCTTTAAATTAATCAAATAATTTATCGCTCCATTTTTCATTTCACATCCATTTTCATCAATTCATTTTTGTTACCTCCACCCCTCAGTGAGAACCACGTATCTCTAAAAATTCAACTTTACATGGTGTCAGGAAAACAGTTTTGTGACGATGCATTTTCCAGCTGATCCAAGAGGCTTTTTAAAGAGTTTATTTATCTTAATAAGAAGGAGGAGGATTTTCACTTCTACCTTCAGTTTGTCACAAACATTCAACTTCAATACATCTGGAGAAACCTGGTTTTCACTGAACAGGAAAGGGATGAAGAACTGTAATGAAAGTACAATATAATATTTACCTCTGAGATGTAGTGGAGTAGAAGTAGAAATATGCATAAAATAAAAAAGTACTTTGAATTTCTACTGAAGTACAGTATTTGCATGTTTCATTCCACCACTGCATCAATACGTACTGCACATTCTCAATAAATACTCTTTTAAATGAATAAACGCAATGTTGTACTTCTCTGAATATCTCCTTCCATCGTTACAGGACTCGGTTTCTGCTTCAGCTTCCAGCCGGCGGTGACGATCCTCGGTCACTACTTTGTGCGTCGCCGTGCGTTTGCCAACGCCATGTCCTCCACAGGCACGGCGCTGGGACTGTGCATTCTGCCGTTCCTGGGTAACTACCTCCACACGGAGCTGGGCTGGAGGGGGAGTTTCCTCGTTCTGGGGGCCGTGCTGCTGAACTGCTGCGTGTGCGGAGCAGTGATGAGGCCCCTGCAGCCGCCCAAGCATCGAGGCCAGCCGCTGATGAACCACGGACCTCCTCCGCCTGAGGAGGACAGTGTGAGGACAGAAAAAGGGAGGATGAGGACGATATGGAGCTACCTGACGGCTTCCCTGAGCAAACACATGGCCTTTGATCAGTTCTGCCACAACTCGCGTTATCGCGTGTACGCCATAGGCATCACCTGGATGATGCTGGGGTTTGTGGTGCCCCTGGTGTATCTGGTTCCCTACGCCACCGATAACAACATGGAGCAGAGTCGGGCCGCGCTGCTGCTCTCCATCCTGGGCATGGTTAACATCGTGGTGCGGCCACCCTTCGGCATCATCTTCAGCATGGCCTGGTTCAAAGGGCGACACATTTACGTGTTTGCCTCGGCTCTCCTGGTCAACGGGCTCAGCAACAGCATCTGCTGCATCGGGCCCAGCTTCCCCGTGCTGCTGACTTACGTGGCGATCTACGGGCTGTCCATGAGCGTGGTGGGCTCCCTGATGTTCACCGTCCTCATGGATACCGTGGAGATGAGCCGCTTCCCCTCAGCTCTTGGCCTGCTCGCTATCATGGAGAGCATCACGCTGCTCATCGGGCCTCCACTGGCAGGTAACGTACACAGAGGAACAGATGGAGAGATATGGTGGGAATGTGGCACGCACTCACATTATGATCAGATAGTCTCGGTAGAATATGCCTCAACTGGTTTTGCAGGCGTCAGGCAGATTAATGTATAAGATGTTAACAGCTTCATTCATGAGAGAGCTGCTCTGGAGGAACATTGGTTCATTGGTTGAGTTAGACCAGCTCATGTAGAACAAAAATAACACACTTACTGGATCATTTATACAAAGGTCTGTATATAAAACTATTAAAAAAGATATATTTTTGTCCTACTTAGTTGCAAAATATAACAAAATATTCTGCTTCAATCCATAATTGTTGGCGTTTAGCCTTTCAAAAACATAAACTGTGTCGTGTCATGTCGTATTCCCCCCGAATCGTCTTCTACCTTTTAATAAATATTCTGCTTCAATCCATATTTGTTGGCGTTAAGCATTTCAAAAACTTCAAGAAAAATAGTTTGGGAATCTCTGAGTTGGACGTCGGTAGTGGAACCCACAAAACCAGTGAAAAACACCACTGTGTCCCATATTACATACTAATGGTATCTTAAGTTAGTGTACAAGAAATCAGTGCACTTTTTCTGTTTTGTACTAGAAGGAAATGATGCAACAATGTTAAGATGCTGCTGATCAAACTTTAGAAAGAGGACAGCCCTAATAGAAAACGTCCATATTTATTAATCCAGATTTGTTGGCGTTTAGCCTTTCAAAAACATGAACTGTGACGTGATATGTCATGTTCCCCCCGTGTGAAATTGAAAAATAACTGGCAAATTTTACAAAAAAACTCTGAGAATTGTCTTCTACGAGCTAATAAATATTCTGCTTCAATCCATATTTGTTGGCGTTAAGCCTTTCAAAAACAACATTTTCTACTTTTCTGTTTCGTACTAGAAGGAAATGATGCAACAATGTTAAGATGCTGCTGATCAAACTTTAGAAAGAGGACAGCCCTAATGGAAAACTTCTATATTTATTAATCCATATTTGTTGGCGTTTAGCCTTTCAAAAACAAAATTTCTACTGCGGTCAATAACCTATTTACTCTCCAACAAACCAAATGTGGGACAAAGAGTAGCCTATGTTTGTGTGGGACAATGTGGGACATATTACCAAGGCTGAGAGGTATTCTACAATGTTGATATAATAATCTAACTTAAATAATAAACATTTCTATTCTGCCTCTTATCTTGTAACATTTATATACTTTGCCCGAATGCAACCATTGATCGGCACGTGTCTTTTTGAGCCGCACGTTGAAAAATAACTGGCAAATTTCACAAAAAACTCTGAGAATTGCCTTCCACCGGCTTATAAATACTTATAAATAGTTTCACAGTCTTTGTTGTAGCTGCTCTTCATTTTCTTTGTGGTAGTTTCCATCGTATTCCGCCTGAATCTGCACAGCTTGTGACTTTGCAGTGACTTGCAATTTTCTCCCGGCGTAGCGTAGCAAAGACGTTGAAGCTTTTCTTAGATACAAGTAGGGGGGGGAAGGGACTTCAAGGAAAATAGGTTGGGACAGCCCTGATAGAAAACTTAGAAAACACACGTGTGTGCAGTGGGAGGATCTGCCTGTGCTCTGGTGCCGTGTT
Source organism: Sebastiscus tertius (assembly GCA_916701665.1). NCBI lineage: Eukaryota > Metazoa > Chordata > Actinopteri > Perciformes > Sebastidae > Sebastiscus > Sebastiscus tertius. Next base: position 56,779 of record CAKAOH010019242.1, read on the forward strand.
TCTGCTGGTGTGTGTTATGTGACCCGCTCCAGGCTGTTGCTGTAAATAACACGGTGTTCTCAGCGAATTTGTCCGCTACACACCGAGAACAAAAGAAACAAGTCTGTGCTCCGTTGTTGGAGGAGAGGAGCTTTAGTTCAGTGGGGGGGGAAAGGGCAGCGGCTGTCTCGTCTCAAATGACAGGTATGCTCCCCGTGTTTAACTGACTGCCAACAGCCGGGCCGTGATGTAACCACAGATACGAGTCACAGCAGAGTCGCTCCAGGCAATGCACTACAACTGAAAAGTGGGTTAATTATCAACAAAGAAAATACTTTTACAAAGGGGTTATGATTTATTTTATGGGTCCGTAAATTCCTTATAATAGAAAGTTTCCTGCAAAAAAATAAAAATTATTATTGAAATGATTTGGTGTTAAAGTCCCAGTGAAACGGAAGTTACAGCATCTTTAGCTTCTGACCTCTGAGTATAGAGCGGTGCAGGAATGAGCCCCTAAACCCCGGAAATGAGTTTGCATTTTAGCACTTCCTGTTTCCTCGTCTGGAAGTCAATGGGTTTATTGAAAGGGTTTTTAGTAGGGCTGTCAATCGATTATAATATTTCATCGTGATTAATCACACATTTTTTATCTGTTCTAAATGTTCCTTTAAGGGAGATTTATCAAGTATTTAATACTCTTATCAACATGGGAGTGGACAAATATGCTGCTTTATGCAAATGCATGTATATATTTATTATTGTAAATCAATTAACAACACAAAACAATGACAGATATTGTCCAGAAACCCTCACAGGTACTGCATTTAGCATAAAACAATATGCTCCAATAATAACATGACAAACTGCAGCCCAACAGACAACAACAGCTGTCAGTGTGTCAGTGTGCTGACTTGACTATGACTTGCCCCAAACTGCATGTGATGATCATAAAGTGGGCATGTCTGTAAAGGGGAGACTCGTGGGTACCCATAGAACCCATTTACATTCACTGATCTGGAGGTCAGAGGTCAAGGGACCTCTTTGAAAACCGCCATGCCAGTTTTTCTGAGCCCACTACAACCTAAAAAAAAACTAATTTCATCTTGACTTTAATTATAGTGTGAAAAGAGAGGAAAAGGCCTGAGGAAGTTGTCAGAGTATTGTATTTGTACTGAGTTTAAAAGCAGAAGGATCTTACTGAAAGAGCTTCTCCATTTAATTTGCACCTGTAAACTTTGTTTCTTACGCGGTTGTTTTGTATATTTGCCTGCAAACAAATTACACATTTGCATGTTCAGCTGTCCTGGAGTGCACCGACTAACAGACTCTAGGTCAGTGATCCCCAAATGTTTTGGCATCAGACTCCTTAAAATGAAGGCATGTGTACCCTGCGACCCCTCATCACCGGCTGTATCTCTCTACCTGCTGTGACAAGTTTCACCTGAGAGTGTTTTTCTCCCCCTCTTGTTTTATTTGAATAATTTTCACAAGTCAAATCATCTAATAATGTGAGAGCTTGAACTGAAAAAGCAGAATTTGGTGCAACAGAAACACGTTTTTTCTGCTCTCCTATCCTGTTAATCATCTCTTGACTCCTCAGATTTCTCTTACGACCTCTTGGGAGCCGCTGCTGCAGCAATTAATTTAGGAGTTAATTAATCTGAATTGTACCAATTAACACTTTCTCCATTTTTCCCATAATTACCCTTTCAGAAACCTTTATAATTTATATGAGTTCCTTTTGATTTATTTACTCTTGTTTAATTTTCCCTTTTATTTATTTATGTATTTAATTTCTTATTTTTTATTTATATTTTTGAATTTACTATTTATCTATTTATTTTTTTGTTTATTTTTTATTAATTTTTAAATTGTGTATTTATTTATGTATTTACACATTTATTTATTTATTTCTGCATGATTTTCCCTTTGCATTTCACCCCTTATTTATTTCCCCAAACTTTTTTATCTCTGTATTCTTTTCTTTTATAGAAACATAAAAGACCTGTAAAATAAAATGTTATCCAGGAAAGAATTTTCCCTTTTATTTATTTATGTATTTATTTTATGTATTGTTTTAATTTATATTTTTGCATTTACTATTTATTTATTTTTCCATTTTTTTATTTTTATTTATTTTTAAATGTGTGTATTAATTTATGTATTTATGCATTTATTTATTTATTCATGATTTTCCCTTTGCATTTCACCCCTTATTTATTTCCCCAAACTTATTTATTTATGTATTCTTTTCTTTTATAGAAAAAATAAATGACCTGTAAAATAAAATGTTACCCAGGAAAGAATTTTCCCTTTTATTTTTTTATGTATTTATTTATTTTATGTATTGTTTTAATTTATGTTTTTGCATTTACTATTTATTTATTTTTCCGTTTTTTTAATTTTTATTTATTTTAAATGTGTGTATTTATTTATGTATTTCTGCATTTATTTCTGCATGATTTTCCCTTTGCATTTCACCCCTTGTTTATTTCCCCAAACTTATTTATTTCTGTATTCTTTTCTTTTATAGAAAAAATAAAAGACCTTTAAAATAAAATGTCACCAAGAAAAGACAAAACATGAAATTGATGATTTTTCTCGTTGTTGCAGGAGTCCTGATCGACAGAACGGGCCAGTACTTCTACGTCTACTTCGCCTGCAGCGCCGTTGTTGCCTCCTCCGCCGTGTTCCTCATAGTGTCATTTTGCTGGCTGGATAGAAGGGACAGGAAGTCGTCGAAGCAGGGTCAGCCGTCCGCGCTGCCTGAACCGGCGACTGTTGACTTAGCTCCCGGCTGTCAGTACAGCAGCGTTCCCACAGAGGGAGACAAAGACAAGAGCTCGTCTAACGGGGCAGAGTACATCACCAGCCTCTAACACACACATCACAGCTCAGCTCAGCTAGACAGCTCTGCAGATTATTCTCTCGTGTTTGCACACGGCTTGCTTGGTGCGCCAGATGTTGCCCACTTCTCTGCCATCTGGTGCACCATGAAAGTCCAAACGAACACGATGAGTAATTTGCACCAAAGTTAGACACTTGATCCTACATACCAAAATGAAACAGATGTGCACTTATACAACTACAACGCGATTGTACTATTTATTGCAAAAATGCTGCTGATCTTAGATCACACAATCCATCATCATATACATGAGGTATCTCACTTTATCAAGCCAAGTTACATACAGTGCATGCATGATCCTTTTGTTGGAGAAATCACTCAAAGTGTTCGCTGGAGTGTTTAATGGGGAGCTTACAGACTCACAGAAAGGGTCTGATCAGCTGCTATGGAACGACACAGAAGGAAAATTGGTTGTGATGAAAAACAAGCAAACTAATCAGGAACATAAAATCGCAGGATCACAGGAAGTCGCTCCAAGAGATTTTATGAAGAGTTAAAGGATAAGTCTGGTGTTATTGTTCTATGTTTGTCCTACCTGCACGGCCTCAGATGTGCAGTATGTAAAATGTATTTGTAGGAATTTGATTAAACACAAATGTATTAGGGATGTTTACCTTGAATAAGGACTTAAGGTCTTAAAGGGATAGTTTGGGTGTTTTGTTTTGTCAGTGTGTTACCTACAGTAGATGTAGACTAAAAGTAATGTACTGCTGTGGACGGGAGCAGCTGCGAAATGTATTTTAGACACCTAAAAAAATCTATATCTGTTTAAGTGTACACGATATTTAGAATATTTTCACCGGGTTAGCTTGCCGTGAGACAGCTATGCACTCAATGTTTCCGACTGAAGCTGTTATCTTTGCTCTTTTCAAAGCCACCAGACTCCATTGAAAAAACCCCAGTAATTTTACCTTGCAGAGTTAAAGAGAGTTGCTGGTCTACCGCTGCCTCGATCGCTTAGTTTGTTCACGTTATTGTGTGACTTTGGTTAGTTCAGATTCACCAAAGTCACACAATAACACAAACAAACTAACCGGTCGAGGCAGCGGTAGACCAGCAACTCCCGTGTTGCGAGGTGAAACTACTGTTTTTTTCAATGGAGTCTGGTGGCTTTGAAGAGAGCATAGCTGGATATAACAGCTTCAGTTCCCTGGTCAGAAAGGGCTGACCTACGGTAAGGTAAAAATATTCTAAATATAGTGTACACTTAAACTGATACTGACTTTTTTAGGTGTCTAAAATACGTTTTGCTGCTGCCCCCGTCCACAGCAGTGGTGGATGGACCATTCGGAGTGACCTTGAGGCTCAGTGCATTTTCTTGCTGCATATCCATGCTTTCTTTCCATCTCATAAATCAGAAAATGCCTTATTGAAATAGATTCTAAAACACTAGAAAGTAGGGCTCTCTTTGTCAAATACAGTGCTGGTACTCCTGTCTGATTCTCCAAACTGGCGGCGTGTCGATCGCCATTTACTGTAAATAATACAGTAGACTAAATACCTCATTTAACCCCACTTCAAAACACCCAAACTATCCCTTTAATACTCCTCAGTTCAGTGCCTCACCATTAGATAACAATCAGCACATTAAGGCCCCTCATCATTACTGTTGACATTGGGTCCGCTCCAAACCCAGACTGGCACGGCGCCCGTTTGTGCCAGTTGGTTTCCATTTCTATGCAGCACATGCTGCTTGCACAAAACAAGCCACAAATATATATATTTTTGTGAGACAGATGGGACACAAAACGTCACTTAAACAGGAGGACACGGTGCATTTGTTGGGGACTATTTTTTTGCAGCGGATTAATCCACATTTGGTGCTTTAGTGCGTATTAATGGCAGCAGGACGGTGTATTAAATAAACTACAGTGTGTGTGTGTTCATGGTGATGAAGGAACATGTGACACAGTGAGGCTCATTGATGTGTTTTTAATGGAGCTATATGGTACAGATGAAGACAATAGATATTGTTAGTAGATACATTCATGATATTTTTGTGGAAAGATATAGAATATCACCAGACTTATCCTTTAATTAGACGTTAAAAAGACGTGTTACAGTAGGCCTTTAATCAGTCAGAACAGCATATAGAAGATAATAGTGTTTTGACATCTTAAATATCTGTAAAGTTTTGTTTTTTTATGTGTTGTGAAGACATTAAACGCAGCATGCTGAGCATATTACACCCATGTTGACGAGTAATGGGTTGCTTTACACATCATTGAATCTGTTTGTCATGTAGAAAATGAATATATGTACTGTATAAGCAGTAATTAATCATCTGTTTTAGTGTTTCACATGCTTTTCATTCCTTAATGGAACAGTGCCTTTTTATAGAGCTGGTGCATTTACAGCCACGGGGATAAAATCTAATCCCTTTCAGGAGGAGAGAAGCAGATGTCTGCAGGTTTCAAACAGTTCATCAGAGGAACGTTTGACACTGAGGAGTTTTATGACACTGTAACCGAGTTTACCATCAGCTAGCAGAGATTTTAATGTGACTGACTGATCTTTTGATAAATGAACTGTGACTGAAAAATACATTTATGAACTGTGTTGCAGCAAATAAAAGTGAGAGGATTTATTAGTAAACTTAAAGAGTCTTGCTTTGGGCCAAATTATAACTTTTATTATAAATTCTTTATTTATAAATTATGATCAGGGGAAAAAATAAATGTTTGAATATCAAAGTTGTCTTTGTTGTGTTTGTTTTAAGTCTGAATCCAAACATTTATTTAGCTCTCATTAAATGCACTATTAAAATTATGGAAATAAACTTGGACACATTTAGAATGTTTAAGTTTAAAACTGTGTCAAGGATCTAAATATTGTATATTCGTGACATCACAAATGGACAGAAATCCTGACAGCTTGTTTCAAGCGCACAATTTCTGAATACAGGCTGTGTGTATTTCCCTGTGGATTGAGTGTTTTGATACTTTCACAGTATTTATATAGGACTTAAACCTGCTTTATAATAACAAAAACATGAAAATCTCACTTTTTTATAATATGGGACCTTTAAGGCATATATTTTTATAGATATAATATTTTGCTAAGATATTAATCAAATTAATTATGTAAATTTCATCTGCCAAAAGCTGGGATTTTTTAAAAAAAAAAATTAATTTTCATCACAAACAGACAAATAAACAAAAAACAAAAAGTAACATCTGCAGACAGACTCACAAACATACCAACCCCACATACAGAATAATAATAATAATAATAATAATAAAATAATAATAATAACAAAAATAACCAAAAAAATGGGATTGTTTTTTTTTTGTTTTTTATTTATTTTTTTAATTTTCATTACAAACAGACAAAAAAGGAAAAAAAGTAACCTCTGCAGACAGACTCACAAACATACCAACCCCACATACAGAATAATAATAATAATAAAATAATAATAATAATAATAATAATAATAATAAATGATTGTTAAAAGTGAGTCTCAATCTTTGTTAGTATGATATATTGAATATGTTTTAAGTTCTTCAGGAACACAGATGTAAACTGCCGCTATCTTGTGGCCATAATGTATAATGACGGAAGGAGGTAAAAGCAAGGCTTATTGAAAGAGGCTCACACAGTCTTGGTAAGGGGTTTGACGCATGCGCAGTGTAACTGGAGCTGCGTTGCTATTGGCTCAATTTCGAGTTCAGCAGACCAGACTCTACTGCGCATGTCTTGTACGTCAAATACGCGTCACGTTGATGACGCGTAATGTCTCCTCTTTCCACCCTCCTTGAGTAAAAGTCTAAACGCCAAATTTGAAAACCACAGACATGTTTATGTTATCTCTGTTATCTCTGTTAAAAACTGTCAAACTGAAAACGGAAAAAGCACCATAATGAGGGCGGTGTTTGCTCCGTCGTGTCTAGTCTCAGTGTTAACACAGAGTCGATATAAGTGAACCAAAAGAGGTCAAACATCTGAAACTGAAACCGAAACTAAACTACCTGTTAGCAGTTAGCTAGCTGTAGCTGTGGACTGAGAGGAGAAACACTGACGGTATGTCTTCAACATTAACCTCCATAACATCTAATATATGAACACATTAATGTGTGACAGGTTTATGTTCGTTACTAAACACTGAGTGTTGAACAGCAGCGAGACTATAATGTGTTTAACAACAGTTAATAAAGCTGTTAGCTAACACCAGCTAGATACAGTCACGTTGCTTTAATAGAATATAATAGAAAGCTTTGTAGTCATTATTGTATTAAATACAACCAGATTCACAGTTTCCACTTCTGGTTTAGTGCTTTAAAACAAATACTTGACTAAAGAAGGCAGATAAAACATATAACAGTTAAAACACACACAGTTATAAAGCAAATAAAACAGGTAAAACATATAACAGTTATAAAGCAATATCACTGTTCATTATGTGCAATATTAATGTCCAACATGTGCAATACTACTTATTTTTCTGTTTGTTAGCTTACTTTACCTTTTTTATTTTACTTATCTTATCTTATTTACTCATTTTACTAACTGTATCTTACTTAATTGTTATTCTATTAGGCACTGGTGCTAGAAATAGTACTATTTTATTTTATACACTTGAACTTGTTGTAATTTTGTTGTATTTTTGAGAAATCTCTGGCATAAGAATTTCCTTCGGGATTAATAAAGTTCTATTTTATCTTATAAAGCAAATAAAACAGGTAAAGTAGATGTAATAAATATAAACAGAAGTGTTACACTAGAAGTATAAAATATAAAAGTAGATGTAATGTAAACAGAGGTAATTGCACTTGTAAAATAAGTAGGGTATAGATGTAATAAATAAAATGTAAACAAAGGTAGTTGTACTTGAGGTGTATATTGCATCAAAGATATATTGCACAGACAAATGTATTTCACATTCAGTGTATTAGTATTGCACAGAAGTGTTTCTGTGGTGCACTTCAAGTAACGTTACAACTACTTGTACTTTTTCAGAGAGTTCAGAGAGAAATATTGTATTTAAGTACACTTATTTGAGTAAACTACTTAGTTACTTTCCAGACTGTACGAGACTACTGACATAAAAGTAATGTGTTTGTGTTGTGGTTGGAACATGGTACTTTTAGTAAGTACAATTATGAACTATATTTCAGAGGGAAATATTGTACTTAAGTGCAGTACTTGAGTAAATGTACTTAGTTACTTTGCACCACTGGCTTCACCATCAGTAGACTGTACCAGACTACTAACAGAAAAGTGTTTGTGGTGTGGTTGATACTCTTTTTATTGTTTCCTTAAGAAAAAAGACTACAACAACCTAAACCACAACAAATAAAATAACATATACTTATAATAGATAGTAACTGTAAATTGAAAAACAAACTATTCAAAAACAAAGAAGAGAAAAAAGGTAATAATAATAATAATAATAATAAATATAAATAAATTAAAAAATAAATGATATATTTTTAAATTTATGAATAAAAATAAATAACTAGTAATGATAATATAATATATATATATATATATATATATATATATATATATATATAAATTAATAAAATAAATTCACACACCAGATTCCCAGCACCTACCTGTGGTCCCACCACCCGCACAGGATAGATACAGAGTACATACTGTGTGTTTAAGGCACATTTACAAAATAATAAATAAAACAGAATATAAAAATAATTTAATATTATTAATATAATTAAATAAAATATTAAAACGTGTGATTGATATTCTTGTTCATGTACTCAAGCACTGTTCGTTGAGTACAATTTTCAGCTACTTGTACTTTACTTGAGTTTGTTTTCTTATGCCACTTTATTCTTCTAAATATTGTACTTAATTAGAGTACTTGAGTACTTGTACTTTGTTAATTTCCACCCCTGGCTTCACCATTGTTATAACAGAAATATTTGTTGTTGTAGGATCAGATTCTTGCAGTCTCACCATCCACCAAGGGAAAAATGAGGGAAGTGGCAGCATGTGGATTAATCATTCTAGTATTCGACGCGGTGCTGTGTTTGGCACTGTGGGCCGGAGTGGTGCTGCTGGAGTGCTCCAGCTATGGTGGGCTGCCAGGTGTGTGGGCCTTTGGAGCAGTAAAGTGGGCCATTCTCTGTGTTTTCACCTGTAATCTGACTGATGGAAAGCCAGAGGGTGTGCTCCGCAGGTTCGTGGCACTCCTCTGCCTTCTTTCTCCCGTGTTTGAAAGTGGACGGTTCCTCATGGCGCCTCCCTCGGAGCCCTACACAGGACCATCTCCTGACCTCAACATGCTGCTCCTGGGCCCCATGTCCTCGTCGCTGGCCTGTGTGGTTTGGGAAAAGAGCCTCTGTGGTGAATCAAAGATGAGAAAGGATGACATTAAACTGGATGCAAGGCGACTGCTTGCGAGGACGCTGAAATACTTCAAACCAGACACCTTTTACCTGATTGCAGCTTTCACTTTCCTCATCTTAGGTGTCATCTGTAAGTGAAATATTGACATTCTACAGGACATATTATCATTCATATGGTTCACCTGCATATACTGTATGCCTTAAACTATTAAAGGATACAGTTTTTTTTACAATCTCTCAAGACTTTCTTACTTTCATAACCTCTCTGTAGCACTCAGCCTCACGCCCATTGGTTCCTACTAATGTAAATCATTTAAAATGGGCCACAAATATATAGTTAAATCTTTAGGAAAGACTCAGTAATTTCCTAAAACAGCTGGACACTGTAGTTGTTAGCAAGTGTTACTCAAAGAGGAGTAAAATGTACATGTTTGTATCTGTTTGAAAGCTTAGTTCTTATTAAAATTAAGACTTACATCACAGAAGAACTGTATATATAATTACCTATTTACTTAATCTGTGTCTTATTTATCTTTCCTGACAGGCGATACATTCATCCCATGGTATCAGGGGAAGGTCATTGATATGCTAGGAGGTCAAGTACTTCAAACCAGCTTCTGTTATGCAATTGGACAGCTGGCTCTTGTCTCTCTTGGAAGGTAATGAAATAAAACTTTTGGTATATATTCTAGTCAACAACAACATCATTACTGATCACCTGTCTGATTAGAAAAATGTGATTTGTTTCAGTGATGTGAAACATAAACTGTCATTTTTAATGTCTCCATCTGAACAGCGCTCTGTTCTCTGGCTCAAGAGGAGGTATATTTATGTGCACTCTGGCCCGACTGAACAAGAGACTGAAGCATCTGCTGTTTCACTCCCTCCTGCAGCAGGAAGTGCACTTCTTTGAGGAGAACAACCCTGGTGAGAACAACATACTGTAGTAAACACACAACATGTCTGTTATGTTTCAGGGATGCAGTGAGTACACTACATGGCAAGTAGGTGGACACACTAACATATGCCGCATTTGCCGCAAGAGCATCAGTGAGGTCCAACACTGATGTTGGTGATCATGTCTGGCTCACAGTCTAGCTGATCCCAAAGGTGTTGGATGGGGTTGAATTCAGGGCTTTGCAGGCCAATCAAGTTCTTTCACATCAAACTGGGAAAATCTTTTCTTCATGGAACTGGCTTTGTGCACGAGGGTCATTAGCCCAATCACAATATCCACCCTAAAGCCCAGGACACACCAACACGACATCAGAGAACTAGCGGCGATGAAGGCCGCCTGTTGCGTCGCCTCACAACGCCTTTGTTTTGGCCACACATCGCAAAAACTACAGCCACTTCCGTTTCTCCTCTCGTGCACTGATTCGTTTAAGCTAAGCCGCCAATCAGAGTCATTTCATTCATCGACAGGCTCCACCTGCCGATTCAACATGCTGAATCTGCCTGTCATGTTGAAACAGGAAAGGGATAAACACCAACTGTCGCCACAATGTTGGAAGAAAATAATTGCATGCTTTACCTCCACAATCTGTAACAAACATTGAAACTCTGCAGGGAATGCCCTTGAACGTGACCTTTTTCTCCCTTTCACCACTCAGGACGTCTCTCCTCCCGCCTGCACTCTGATGTGGACAGGATGGGCCGCACGGTTGCACTGAACGCCAACGCGGTGGTTCGCAGCACAGTCAAAACCTGCCTCATGCTCACCATGATGTTGGGCCTGTCCTGGGAGCTCACTGTGCTCACCTGCATAGAGATGCCACTCTTGGCCATCCTGCAGAATAAATACAGCACGTTATCCCAGGTAAGGTGTGATGAGATTGACTACTTTAAATAGACATCAGTAGAAAACAGGGCTGGTAGAGTGTTGCTTTACTCATCATCATGTTTTGTTTGTTTCGTTGCTGTTTTGGTTGTCTTGCAAAAGTATTCGGACAAAAAAAAGGGGATGTGAGGCGACGTAACAGTCGGCCTTCATCGCCGCTAGTTCCTTGATGTCAGCTTGGTGTGTCTGGGCCTTTTAAGGATACAAACAGGACCTCAGTAGTTGAAGGATTTTGTTTCTCTAAAGCATGAAAACTAGTTTGATCTTTAAATGTACTGGAAAATGAGAATTGTGTAAAAGTAACGCAAAATGTGACACCAAAGATAAGAAGGAACTGAGAAAATGATGTGCAGCACAGGTCAAGAAGAAGACCTGAACCTGTGCTGATGTCCCGAGTGCAGCATCAGTCTGCTCATGTGCGGTTTCTTGTTACTGACTCAGTCTTTGTCTAACAGGAGCTGAAAGATCAGATCCAGGACTGCCACGCTCAGAACAAGGAGCTGGCTCACCAGGCGATCAGCGGGATTCGCACCGTCCGGAGCTTCAAGGCAGAGAAAGATGAAGTGAGGAGGTACACCAAGGCTCTGGACCACATGTGCGATGTGAAGAAACGTTCAGGAATCTACAGCGCAATATTCCTCATAATACGGAGGGTAAGGTGGCAGCGGTGTACATCCAGGGATCAGTTGAATTATATAGGAAGCAGGAGAACGTGTTGACCTTTAAACTCATTGTATGGAGGCCCATTTCCACCAGGAAAAGAAAACATATATGAAAACTAAAGTTAGGGATGATAGAAAGAAAAATAGGCATGGTCAGTAGATACTATTATGAGATAGTGAGTCTAAATTGTGACTTTTTAAGCCAAATATAGAGGTATTAACTCAAAATTTCAACTTTCATAGCCAAAATTATATAGGAAGTCAATTTCTTGACTTACAAGGTTAAAATTATGATATACTAAGTCATAATTAGAAATAATAATTCAGAAATTTCATATTTTGAGTCAGAATTATGAAATAATAAGGCATAATAAGGCGTCTGTCCCATTCTCATGAAAGCGATATCTCAGGAACACCTTGAGCAAATTTGGCACAAACGATTAGATTTTGGTGGCCAAAGGTCAAGGTCACTATGACCTCACAAAACACGTTTTTGGCCATAACTCAAGTCAGTCAATGACGGTATAAAACAGTCATTAAAATATGTTTTCAAAAAGCAGGAATCGCCACAACCACAAGAAGTCCTTGAGCATACAGTCATAAATGAGAGCAAAAAAAATATTTAGGCTGACGGGTCCAGCAGTATTTTAGATTAGCCGTGGACAGACAGACACAACCGAATACATAATCTCCTGGCTTTAACTTGGAAAGTCAAAATAATGAGAATTTACTGCTCCAATTATGTTAAATAAAACGTTTAGTTTGGCCCATGTTTTTTAGGAGCATGTGTGATTTCTGTTGCTTGATATGTATTTCAACTGCAATGTGAGTAATTGCTCTCTATGTTTCCATGTAGCTGGTGAGTGTGGGGATAAAGGTACTCATGCTGGTTCAGGCCCGCGGTCTCATCTCGTCGGGTAACCTCACCATCGGCAGCCTCGTGACCTTCTTCTTGTACCAGAAGCCCATGTCACAAAATTTAAGGGTGAGCTGAGTTACAGATATTTCACACGGCAGAATCTCCTCTATGTTTTTGAGTAGTAAAACATTTAATGCCTGTTGTATTTTTGTCACAGGAGATTATGTATTGCTACGGAGAGACGTTGTCCACAGTTGGAGTCATTTCCAAAGTCTTCAGTTATCTCGACAGAACACCAAAGTGTAAGAAGGAGGGAGAGCTAGCTCCGGAGAAGCTGGAGGGAAGAATTGTTTTCCAAAATGTCACCTTTGCGTATCCCTCGGCTCCTGACAAACCAGCTCTGAAGGTAATATTCACAGACTGAAAGTAATAGTTTGTGTCCTACAGCATCATTATGTTTAGAATAGATTAAACATGAATCTAAATGTTCTGTACAGTCAGTGTCTCTGGAACTTCAACCGGGGAAGGTGACAGCCCTGGTGGGTCCCTCCGGCAGCGGAAAGACGTCCTGTGTCAGCCTCCTGAAGAGGCTGTACGAACCTCAAGAGGGACGGATCCTGCTGGATGGAGAACCGCTGCACCATTACAAACACAAATACCTCCATCAAAAGGTACAGTTGGCTACATGGAAGGAGGCTTAAAAGGACAGTGTGTAGGATTTGGCGACATCTAGTGGTGTGGTTGCAGAAACCAACAAGATAAGAAGATAGATTTGTGGTATTTTTATTTACTTATAGCCCAGGGGGCAGCAACCTTTACTATCAAAAGAGCCATTTAGGCAAATAAAAAATTAATCTGTCTGGAGCTGCAAAACATTTGATCATTGTGACGAAGGTAACACAGTTTATAGTCTAAGTATATAGTATATAAGTCTAATGCAGTGAGGGCCAAAGTACAAATGTACGACGGAGTATTAGGGCCACATTGAGGGAAAAATAATCTGAGATTTCAAGAATAAAGTCAGAATTTTACGAGAAAAAAAACCATAATACTACGAGAATAGAGTCATAACTTTACGTGAAAAACAGTTGTAATATTACGAGAATAAAGTCATAAGTTTACAAGAAAAAAAGAAAATAACACGTAAAATTACTACTTTATAATATTATGACTTTATTCTCAAAATTTCAGATTTATTTTTTTTCCTAAACGTGGCCCTAATACTCCGTCGTACCATAGACCTACAAGAATGATAAATTTAAGTTATTCATTTCCACAAATTTTTAAAAAGTCCACAGGGAGCCACTGGAGAGGGGTAAAGAGCCGCATGTGGCTCCGGAGCTGCAGGTTGCAGACAAGGGCAGGTTGTTATAGCCTAATAACATCGGACACTCCCTGTCCATACACCAATAAATATGCACTTTCTGTTAGGTCATGTAAACAAACCACGCACCTATCAGCTGTGTGCTCAAGACCAGACTGAAGACGTAGCCACGTAAAAGATGGTTGAAGAGTATTTGCTATCTTACAACGTTTGTGTTTTTTAAACAGAAAACCGGTTTTATACTGCAATAATTACTGAAAACCATAGTCCAAGTAAACTTTCATGCGATCTCCGGGTGATCTCCCTCCAACCTGCTGGTGTTTGTAGTGACATGAGGCCTCATTTCAACTTCACTAATCAGCCGTTCCTCGTCCGTTTTAGCGCTTTCAAAGTGAGTGACAGGAATAAACCGAAACGTCTGACATAAATTCAGCTCAAAACAGCTCACTGCTTCATCGCTCGCAGCAAGTTAGGACATTGCAGTAGAAAACAATGCTTGCTTGTGTTGGGTTGCATTCTGTTTGGAGGGTGTAATATGTAGGCTCCACACAGCATCCCAATACAGTAGACCTCTCTGTGTTGTACACAATACTTTCCTTCTAAATTTTTTTTGTGAAACCGCAACCTCAAAGTTCAAACTTAACCTATGCGACCGACCGAATACAGTATTTGTTTTGGGAACTTTCAACAGGATATGGTGAGCAGAGCGTGCGTTGTAGGCAGCAGATGTAGTTTGTAACAAGAGACACAAGTAGAGGGAAGCCATGGAGGGTTTTGATCCAATGAATGTTAAGACGGGTGTGTAAAGATGGCCCGTTGACAGAGGAATAAAGAGTGCAGTGGTCATCAACATCAAGCTTCTGGAGTGCATGCCGATCTAAATATAACATCACCAGAGTCTACCGTGGGAAGGATGGTCATTTGAGTTTAGCAGAGGGAGTGAAAGTAGAGCGCGTTCTATACAAGAAGCCAAGTTTCGATTTGATCTCAGACTGCAGCCTGCTGATATGAAATGAGAGGGAGAAGTGCTGTCCAGACAGATAACCAAGTATTTGTCTTCAGTGACATGGCCTTAAAAAGCCCCGTCGAGTGTGGTGATATCTCGGACTGGGAGGGGCGTAGAACCCTTTCCTGCTGAACCACATGACCTTTGACTTGGTGGTATTTAGCAGGAGGTTGAGGGTGGAGAAGGCCTGTTGGACGGAGGAAGGAAGCTATCCTGAAGTGATGGAAATATTGCATCTGGGGAGGGAGAAGCTGTTCCCATCAGGAATTCTTGACAGCCACGTCTGCTTGGCAAAAAGAACTACAAAAGTGTCAAGAAGCTGGCAGCAAAATGTCTGCACCATCGCTGGCAGTTAACATCGAACCAAAGTTAAAAATGAACACTAATACAATAAATTCAGCTAATTACACAGGAGCTTTACTAAGTTTGGGCGATTGGACAAATATTTCAGCCATCAGTTTTTTTTTGGGGCGATTTTTGTCATTTTATTTTGCTAATTTTTAAAGGTGTTAAATGTGAGATTGGGAGCATTTCTTTTGCCTCTGCACGGCTCTCAATATGACGACAGCTGAGCCGGCGGCTCGTCGCTAACGGCTCTAACGGCGCTAACGGCGCTAACATTGAAGCTGTTCAGCCTGTCCTTACAGCTTATCGCTTAGCAAATATTTCATAGTCATTTATTTTGTTTACTTGAAGAAGAGTAGCCTAGAGGCTGTAATGTTTCAGTAAAATTAGACGGCAGATGTTACACTGTTTGTTTATATCTGATTTCACTTGTTAACAAAGTACTACATGTAAGATTAAATAAGACTACTAGGAGTCTGCAGCCGTGCTAGCGGCTCTGTGAAGCTGTACTTAGGCACAGCTAAATGCTATCTTCACCATGCTAACATGCTCACAGTGTGTTAACATGCTGGTGTATAGCAGGTATAATGGTAACTATCTTAGTTTAGTGTGTTTATTTGCTTTATTTGTATCAATAAGTGTTTTTTTTTTCACTTTTCTAATCATGCAAACATAAAAGAAATATATATTTGCACCATGTGCAATCCATAAATTCCAATCCTGTCCACCAGCCCTGCATTAATACTAGTGTATGTTTCAACTTCACGTGTTTAGATGGCCCTGGTATCCCAGAATCCCGTGCTGTTTTCTGGTTCACTGAGATACAACATTGAGTATGGCCTGCAGGACTGCACCATCGAGAAGGTGAAGGAAGCTGCAAAGAAAGCCAACGCAGACGGCTTCATCTCTGAACTGGAGAACGAATACGACACAGGTACGGAAATGGGGATGGATATATAGACATATAATGTAGATATACATAGAGTACATCTAATACCATACAAGACTCATTAAAAACAATCAGTTCTGAATGCTGTAAATACAGCCTTTGTTTTTTAATGCTGTCCTATTTTAGGGCGATTTTAACCGTCTAATATCATTGTTTTATTGTTGTTTTTATTGTCCATTTAATGCCACTAAGATGTCTTAGTTAGTAAGTACTTTGTTGTTGATGTAATAGTCCATTTGGTGCAGAGGTAGTTTGCTTATTGGCACTATAGTATGATGCAGAATGAGGCAAATGATAGCTGCTTTCTTTTCATCTTATGCTTGAAACATTTTTATAAATAAAGCTTAACTTACATCAACATTGTAGGACACACATTAAATAGATTTTGTATAGATTAATAGATTAAACAGCTGCTGCAACAGACAAGTCTGTAAATGTTCAAACGAAATGTGATATAAAGTAACAAGAAAACTTTTTACAGATTCATTTTGTGTAGCTAAAACTTGTAGAGAGAGATGCACTGTGTATGTGTAATGGAAACTGTAACAGACATATGATTGGAAAGTAGTTAAATATTAACTTTTAACAGACTATAACGGCAGATGTGATGTGAGGAATGTCTTTGTTTATAGTTTATAGAGGTGTCCGGCTGGTGGCTGGAGATATTTCAGTAATGATTGACTGATTGATTTGTGTTTTTTTTTAATACGTTTCTTTAATCTGAATAATCTTTCTGTCTGTGTTTCGTCTTTACAGACATAGGGGAATGTGGTGGCTCACTTTCAGATGGACAGAAGCAGTGCATCGCTATCGTCAGAGCTCTGGTTCGAGAGCCGCAGGTCATTATACTGGATGAAGCGACCAGCAAACTGGATGTTGACGTGCAGTATGCTGTAAGTAAAAGAAAGAACACGTCTTTACCACTAACGACCTTTACCACTCACTGATAAGATGTCCTGTACTTCTCAGTTCAGTATCATTGTAAATTGAATCATTTCAGGTGCTGCAGGAGGTTCTGGCTTGTGGTCAAACGGTCCTGGTGGTGGCTCATCAGCTGAAGACCGTGGAGAAGGCGGATCACATCATCTTCATGGAGGAGGGAGCGGTCGTGGAGGAGGGGACGCACCAAGAACTCATGGCCAAGAGAGGACGCTACCATCGCCTGAAAGAGGAGCTGTTTGATTAAATGAACACATAATTGACTAACCCCCCCCCCCATCTAGACTACATGCGTATCAGACGTGTATTTCATTCGCACGTCTCACACAACAGATACGCTCTCATTTTAATCTATACACCGGCTATCTATACGCCATCTCAGCTCCGTAGCCACGAAAATGGTTCACCGAAATGTGATGCCCCTTCTATTGAATCACCCCGCCACGCTACCAGAATGCATTGCACAGCTGCTTACAAAGACAATGTATGTGAACTGTAAAGGGCGGAGGCTGTGGACACGTACCATCACTCAGTCACTCAGTGTTTTTGAGTTTGTAGGGCTGGTCCGCTGCGGTCCAGCCAAAAAAAGGTCTGTCCTGAGGCATTTGTCCTGACTCTGGGGAAGTGTGAAAAACAGTAAAATTCCCCCAAACTACTGTATCTCAGCGCTAATCTTTTACTCAAATCACACACATTTAGGCTATTCTATGTGATCTTCCTTTGATAACCAATGTTATATATTTCCCTTCCATTCACTGAGCCGCCCCTGAAACTTCGGCTCCAGTGAGATTATAAATTAATTTATTCGATTTTAATGCAGTTATTTTAAGGCGAGGCAGTTAAACTCCACCTGAAAAGCAAACACTGTGGCCACAAGTGATAGTTATCGCTGATATGATTCTAAATAATAGAACATTTAGTAGAATAATTAGTCATATCAGCTGCACAGCTACAGCTATGTCTGTACAGTTAGCTACTGGTCATACCAGACTGTAGCTGCACAACCATTGAGTGTATTTACTGAACGAAGATGTGCTTTTGTTTACGACTTAAAGTTTCATTTCAGAGGAATTGGGGATGCACCGATACGACTTTTTCTGTCCCAATACCGATAGTGATACCTGGGCTTTGGGTGTCGGCCGATACCGAGTACCTATCCGATACCAGTGTTTAACTAATCAGCTGTATGTCTCACTGTGTGGAAGTGAATGGGATCATTCTCCTATGTGTAAGACAACATCAGGCTTGACATTATAAAACAAAATGTAACAAATAAATACATAGATATACATTCAGTGAATTGTTTTTTATTATTAAAATAATAAATCGTATACCAGCAACTTGGTAAAACATCTTAAAAATTAACAGAAATTTAAATGTAAATCTTTTTAATGCATTAACAAATTGTTCAAAAACTTAAACAGGAATTACAATTACAGTATATAATGTATATACATCCAGTATCGGCGCATCCCTAAGAGCTGGGGTCAGCAACCTGCGGCTCCGGAGCCACATGCGTGTCTTTAGCTCCTCTCCAGTGGCTCCCTGTGGATTTTTAAAAAATTTGTGGAAATGAATAACTGTTTTGTTTACGTTTTCATTTTTATTCATCATTGTTGTAGGTTTATGGTACGACAGTACAACGGAGTATTAGGGCCACATTGAGGGAAAAAGAAATTAATCTGAGATTTCGAGAATAAAGTCATAATATTAGAATATATATGCATAGTAGTATAGCAGTAGTAATTTTACGTGTTATTTTCTTTTTTTAATCGTAAAGTTATGACTTTATTCTCGTAATATTCCGACATTTTTTCTCGTAAAGTTATGACTTTATTCTTGTTATATTACGACTTCTTTTCTTGTAAAGTTATGACAGTATTCTCATCAAGTTATGACTTTATTCTGTTAATATTATGACTTTTTTCTCATAATATTACAAAAAAAATTCTCGTAAAGTTATGACTTCATTCTCTTAATATTATAACTTTTTTTCTTGTAAAGTTATGACTTCATTCTCTTAATATTATAACTTTTTTTCTTGTAAAGTTATGACTTCATTCTCTTAATATTATAACTTTTTTTCTCGTAAAGTTATGACTTTATTATCGTTATATTACGACTTCTTTTCTTGTAAAGTTATGACTTTATTCTAGTAATATTATGACTTTTTTTCTTGTAAAGTTATGACTTTATTCTAGTAATATTATGACTTTTTTTCTTGTAAAGTTATGACTTTATTCTAGAAATCTTAGGTTTTTTTTCTCACTGCAAATGTTTTGCAGCTCCAAACTGATTTTTATTTTTATTTAATTTTTTGCCTAAAATGTCTCTGTTGTTAGTAAAGGTTTCTGACCCCTGCCTAAGAGGAAGACTATGTTTTGTTTTTGGTGACCAATAATTTTGTAAAAAGATTTCCTCCACCACTGATTTTGATACTACTTTGTTTTTGATGATATTTTGTACTTTTACCTGAGTAAAATGTTGAATGTTGAACCTGCATCGTTGCATTTCTACTTCTGAGAATCCTTTTGTTTGCCTTCTTGTGTTTTATTGCTTTAGTTTGTTAGTAGAGGAGTCCTGGTGAAGCCTTGGTGTACTGTCGAATAGGTCTTTCTTTATGTTTGGGTGTTAAGGGATGTGCATTTTTGTTTGACACTTGAAATTAATTTGCATATTCAGGCTTTTTTATTTTATTTTTTTTTATATTTTTTTTTATTATTTTGTATTATATTTTTGCAAATATTTGTATGTCTTAAAAAGATGTTTTTCAGTATTATTAGCAGTGTGCATGTGATTGCATGGCGCCCCCAGCAGGAGAAGACTGGAGCCTCCAGAGAACATGTTGTCAGCTCTGATCAAGGTCCGAGGAAGGAGCTGCTGCTGCCCGTAGCGACAGGCTACAACTCCCTCCTGACTCCCTCCTGCATAAAGAAGAGAACCTTTCCCTTCTAGTGTTCACTCCTCATCAGGTGTGCTTCTCTGCTGCGGTGCACAACTAACCTGAAGAAGTTCTCCTGTTTCTCAGAGGAGCTGCTGAACTTTTGTTGCTTCAGAGGCGCGGTGAGCTGCAAAACAAGAATGATCCCCAAGATCGCCTTGTGCTCCCAGACTCTGCGGAACCACCACGGAGTCTTCTCCAGGTCTGTGAGGGTTCTGCAGAGACCCTGGAGCCAGCAGCCAGGAGTACCTGCAGCCAGTCGGTGAGTCACAGACATATATATATATATATATATATATATATATATATATATATATATATTATTATTATTATTATTATGGAACATATGCATGATTTAAATAATGTAACATTAGTGTCACTTAAAAGTGCAGGTTACATGGCTGCAGGTGCTGTTTCTTCTAACTAAACTAAAGTATATTTCCTTTTTTTTTTTTAATTACTTTCTGTTTGTAACTTTGTGGTTATGTAACACAATCTGCTCGGATAAGATCACATGATTGTCATGACTTTAGAGTTTTTTTATTTATTTTTTTATTTTACAAAATAATCCCATGTTTATTATTGCACAATCTCGACTGAGCATTGTTTATTATCATTATTACAACTAAAATAGATAATAAAACTGAAACCTGGTGCTGTGAGCAGAGGAAGGAAGGGGAGGAGACTAAAGGAACAC
>CAKAOH010019243.1:0-12926 GCA_916701665.1 Sebastiscus tertius
ATAGTTTCTCTGTTGACTGTCTCTATGAATTCCAAACACACCCCTTTCCCCTGAGTCTCTTCCTGAAATGCCTAGAGATCAAAACAACAAATATGTTCATACATGTATTGAGAGTTTTTCAGGCAATTTACAGTAAAATAACAAAGACATACACCTGTATCGCCAAATGACCATAATCATTGTTTATAATCACAGCTCCCATCCAAGTCCAGTGGAAGTGTATGGCCAGTCGCGCCATGGCCCGGGCTTGGTAAATATCACTGGGGATTGTTCTGAAGACATTAGGAAACTTAAGCCTGTCACTAAGACAGGGGCAGCTTGCAAAGTAGCTGATCTGGGAAAAAGACGTAGAAATATTATTTTGACACTGCCTTTACAGCAATAACACCATTTTATTTTCAGTGTCATTCTCTTGAAGCATTAAAAAAGGTTAATCAGGTTTATTTCCTATAAGGTAATGAAACTCACAAGTGGCACAGAGAGAGGCCCAAGGATCCTTGACAGAATTATAGTTATTGTTGACGAGGCAGCACCAATGAGTAAAGGAACAGGCTGACCACCTGCTGATAGACATATAATTACATGATGACAAACTTTTTGTGTTATAATCATATCAGCTGCTGTTTTCATGGACATATCAAATATTATCTGCATACTAAATCATCAAGTCATACCTGCTGTCTTTCCAGATTGTTCATCAGTTGTAGAACGAGGCGTAGAGGATGTTGAGTTGCAGCTGTGTGCGTCTCCTCCAACCAGCGACAGTGCAACTTGCAGAGCCCAGTTGAAACAGCTATCAAGTATACGGTAGCCCAGCTTCACTCCCGGCAGCAGGGTGCTGTTACGATTGATTTCATCCACCGCAAACGTCATACTATATACATTTTTTAATGACTCTAGATCTAAACTGAGATCACAGGAGAAGAAAGGAACAGTGAATACAGTAAAGTAGAATATCAGTGAAAGATAGTCATCAAAAATATCATATATACCAACATAAATGTATTACAGCAAAATATATTTAAATAATTCTACTATAATTAAAATATGCTTACCTCAGATATATACAACTTTTACCTAACCTAACATAAAACGTTATGTAATATAAACTTTAAATAACTTTCTAGCTCAACATTTTGTAGAATATTTGTATCTGTATTTAACAGAAACTTATTGTGCTGAACAACATAATAACCACCAAACATTCAACAACACTATATTTTCTGACAAAGTTTTACCCAGTGCATGGTTCATAATGAGGAAGCTTGGTGAATCCCTGCTGAAGAGCCGGTGTGTAATACAGATTAAAAACTCCACCGATAATCACATCTCCATCCTGGGAGAGGCTCTTGTCGCTTGGTGCTCCCCACCGGGAGCACACCATCGCCTGAGCCACCTCCGGCCCCGTCTGCCTGCCCACTACAATGAGAAGCAGCAGGGAGAGAGCAGAGGAGGGCCACCGAGTGTGGAGCCAGAAGAGCCAAGACATGGATGCAGCTGTTCTGAACATTTAACACATACAGTATAGTTAGCTGTTATCTGAATGACAGAATATGCATCAATATATGTCTGTGTAAAACACAAGTCACATCAAACCTCCTTCACTGAACCTGACAATAGAGTTCAACAGTTCCTGTTTCCAAATACAAATCCCATTAAATTCCACATGTCTAAATGTAACATCATAGCCTTGTGTCTGTTGCCTGCAAAAACAAAGGACATGATAAACAGAAACATGGTTCACTTGATTAAAAAGCTCCCATCAAATGTTGAATTGTTAATTTTGAAAATGGTATCTTAACAAAAACATAACCGACCACCCCCCACTCTGCACAAGTGAAGTGTTGATGTGAGTATTTATAATAGGTGTAAAGCCTTTTGAAAGGAAGTAAAACTGATGACACACAAGCCAAAATTGTTCCTCTCTCGAGTGATGGTGGAAAAACAAGTGAATGCTTGCAAGTGATTTGTGTGTGTGTGTGTGTGTGTGTGTGTGTGTGTGTGTGTGTGTGTGTGTGTGTGTGTGTGTGTGTGTGTGTGTGTGTGTGTGTTAGTTCTTGTACAGCTATCTTTGCGAGGACCAATTTGAGTTTTAGACCTTCAGGGTGAGGACATTTTTGGAAAGTGAGGACATTTTAGCCAGTCCTCACCTTCACACAGACCTTCAAAGGCCTGTTTGAGGGTTCAAACTTGGTTTTAAGGTCCAGGTTAAAATTAAGTTGAGGTTAAGGTTAAGGTTAGGGTAAGGGGCTAGGGAATGCATTATGTCAATGAGTGTCCTCACAAAGATTGAAGTGTGTGTGTGTGTGTGTGTGTGTGTGTGTGTGTGTGTGTGTGTGTGTGTGTCTGCGTGTGTGTGTGTAGATACAATACTGTATGATGTCATTGAAATGACCCCAGATAACTGAGCTACTCAGGATAAGCAAGTGAAAAGTTTCGGGAGGCTGTTTATCATTTTTCTTCATGAGCTGAAAGTGATCAAACATGGTAAAAATCATCCAACTTTATGTGTCATTTCCTCTTTGATTTCTAAGGAATATTGTACTGTGATTGATCCATGCAACTTAAAGGTACACTGTGTAACATCTCGCCATCTCGCGGTGAGGTTGCAGATTGCAACCTTTCCCATGTGCCAAGCGTGTAGGAGAACTACAGTGGCTGATGTGAAAATGCGAATGGCCCTATCTAGAGCTCAAGACCAACCAACCAACCGAGGTTTCCCGTGTCTTGTTTCCCGGCAGCTGAGTGGAGTGACACTGGTTAACTCCTGAGCGAGTGATGTTATCGACTCCAGCCCAAGCAGGAAAAGTTAACAGTAGTTTGTCCGTTCAGGGCTACTGTGGAAAGATGGTGGCCGGCTCCGTGAAGAGAGAACCTGCTTCGTATATAAACGTCTCATTTTAAGGTAAACACAATGATTTTTATTTCCAGGTAAAATACTTTTTAATATTATATTACATTTCTGCATATAGATCCCCCTAATTGTTACACACTGGTCCTAACAAAGTGTGGCAGTCTGTTGGAACCAGTATGGGGAATTGTATGCCCAGAGCAACAGGTGTGCTGTTTGTCAGCTCTATTACACTGTAATTTCATAAGCAATTACACCCAATTATGTTTAAGGTGGCATATGGGGAAAGATGAGGCTGTTTGTAACTTATGATTAATTGATTTTGAGCTTCGTTCTTGATAAATTATCTGTGGTGTGTGCTGTGAAGCATTTTGAGTAAAACAGGAAATAAACATGGAATTTGATGAAATCAAATATTTCAATATTTTATTGTCTTGGTAGGACAATGCTCACAGTCCTCCGATGAGCAACAATACAAAGAAAAAAGGATGGCGTAACACTGAAACAATAAAAAAAAATGCTGCTTTGCCACCCTCCCCTCTTCAGCCTGACCCTATGTTGTTGTCTCTCTGTTATCTCATTCCATTAAGTTATACCAAAAAAATAAAAGAACCATAACCAACAGGAGATTATTTTTGCAGTCTGTATCAAAGTAATTATAAAATGAATACCTTTAAACTCCAAATCTTTCAAATTTGCAATTGTGTTTTCAAATTCTACAAATCATAGAGTGCAACAAGTCCAAGCATGGACGTACTGTATAGCAGGAACCTTGTTTGAGTGAGTTTTCTCTGGACCCAACGGAACCGACGACAATAGTACGAATTTTCCGTGGCTGACTTTGATCAAGAGCTGTTGTCAGAAAATCTATTTGAAGTTATTAATATCCAAATCGTTAGTTATTCTGTGCATAGCGTTAGGTAACCCATGTAGGAAGATCTCTATCCTCACTATTCTCGTTAGACATTAATTATCATTTTAAACTTTCATTCACTCATTCACTGGTTTTGTTATTTATACGTATTCATCATTTCATTTATTCAATTATTGCATTTATGGTTAAATAAATGTTTCACTTTATCCCACGTCATTGTTTGTGTATGTTTCATAGTAAATGCTTCGATCAATGAATTTAGAATTTATACTTCAGATTTTAGATTGTTTAATGACAGATAATCATATTAAAAATAGTTTCCTCTATTCTCTTTAAACAGAGGTGATGCCCTGAACTTTATTTTCTTATATTTTAATATAATTACGAGAGCAATTGTTTAATTATATGTGGAGCGGTTAAACGCTATATATATTTGGTGCCCCGTGTGAGGCAAATATTATATCAAAGTTGTGCTGCTGAAATAGTATACAGACATTTTTCCGCTGATACTGTGAAACATTGAATTCATTCCGCTGAAAGAAATAGGTTTATCAAACTTCACCTGACGTTAGAAACTTAATTATCATCTTGCTGTCATCTTGACAGCCTTTTAATGCTGCTACTAGACTTTCTGCTGGTTACTTTATGTGTGTGAGCATTCAAATGTCGTATTGATTGTTACATTTACCTGCGAATTTATGAATTGAGCTCAGCGTGTAAATTGCAAAGGTAAAAATTACAGCGGGGACGCCCGGTTGTAAATACATAGACTCTATTGACAGAAGGAAAAAGAGTGTTAATAACTAGTAACAAGTTAGCCTGGAGCTATTGTTGATATTGCATGCAGAATTGTATGATACACTTATTTTGATAAGGGCTTGACAGAATTGCCGACGGCCCGGGTGTTCCGGTAGAGCGTTTGGAATCTGTCCTTGAGATTAGTGGAATAAGCGTAATCAGCGCTCCATATCTGCGTCTCAGAAGTTCCGTGTTTAGCCGGCTAAAGACTAGCTATCTTGCCGCTAGACACCCCTTGTGGGACGGAGGATTTTAAACTCTGCTTGTCTAAACTGTCGCGAACAGTAAAGTGCCTTTTTGGTTTGATGCAGAGAAATTGAGTGCTCTGATACACTTTGCAAAGTCCCGAAGAGGACTTTTGTTGTGAATCTGGTTAACTGTGGAGGAAGTTTTTGGGCCGCCGTGCCTGTTTAAAATAGTCTTTGCCATAAGCTTTTGCAGGGAGAATTTCTAAGCTCTGTGTTCAAACACCGACTGAAGTGTCACGTAAGCTTTGGAGTTCTGAGTGGGCGTTGCTTGGACTTAACTGACTTTGTGGACTGAAATGTCCTTTGGCTCCACCTGGTGGACAATTTGCTTAACTGACTTTGTGGACTGAAATGTCCTTTGGCTTCAACTGGTGGACGATTTGTGAAACGAAACTTGGTAATTGAATATTCAAACTTTTCCTCTTTGTGCTAACACCCTTTTGCAAATGCTAACTAGTCTTGAGATAAATTCCATGTACTTGATATAAGCAGTGCTAAGTTTGATTACTAATTGCAGCTTCTGTTTGAATACTGTTCAGCGTGATTGCTCCCTAATAATCGCCTGTGTTCTAATAAATACTAACTACTCATTTACTAAGTGAATGACCAACATAATCAAATAACCATTCGAGCTTGTTCACAGATTTTATTAATTGATCATTTATAACGAATGAACAACAATAAAAACACACACAGGATTTAATGATTCATGCACAGGACAACTTGGAAGTTGTAAACAGCCTGTGAATAACTGCATGCAAGATTAACACACTTGTTTGTGGTATGACAAATAATCTCCTTAATTAACCAATTTCAATTAAGTTTAATTTTATTACTTTACCTCAATTTTTTTATTTCTGAATCATCATAATTCCTTTTAAATCCAGTTATTTTTATTTTATTTCATTTTATTTTTTTTCGTTAATATTCTTCCTTCCCTTTTCTCCTTTTCTTAATTTAAAAGCAATTAACCAATTTCGTTAACCACACCACCTGAACAATGTCCAATCCTAGTCAAGCCGACAGAGTTAAAATCACGAGCCCAGCAGGTCTCATAGTTGCAAGAGCATAACAAATCCTTTCAGCGCCATCTTGAAACTTCCAAACAAACTCTGGCTCAAGCGGACATGCGCATTAATGAGCTGACAACTCGCCTTAATGCCCCAGATGACAAAAAGGCAGATTTGGAAGAAGGAAATCAAGATTTAAAGCAGTTGCTCCAAATGCGAGAGCAACAACTAACTGCCATGCAAGATCAATTTGATGAGGTAAGGAAAGATAGTGATAAATTCAAGGATTTATTTCATAGGTCACTGGCGGAAATGGATGACCTAAAATCACGCAACAGAGTCTATGCACAGCACAAGGATGCTGATCAAAGGCAGATACGGCAGATACAACACCAACTAACAGAAGCCAAGGAGGAACTGGCTGATGCCTGCCATCGACATGAAGTGAAAGAGGAAGAATTAGCATCTGTTAAAAGGGATCTCCAGCATTCTGTGGAGATAAATCAAACCCAACAATTACTTTTCGATGATGCTTGCCTTGAAGCTCACAGAGATGTGACTGCTCACTTTCATTCACCGTACACTCCTGACCTCTTTGTAACCAACAAGACTCCAGCGACCCCGGCCAGGCCGGCTTCTCCCTCATGACCTTCTTTACCTCCGGGTCCCCAGATTCCACTGGGCCCCTTAGACCGAGATTTCGACAAGGACACTCGCAATGTACCACGCTTCGAACCAAAACCTGGTGTCTCGCAAGACACTAGAGCTTACTTGAAGGACTTCAACTTCTACTTGCGTAAGTTTCCAAATGTCACTGTTGACGAAAAGATATACCTGATCAAAAGTACCTCCAATCGCGACGTTAGCAGGTTCATAGAATGTCAGCTATATTCAGTCAGAGCTAACTATGACCTGCTCTGCCAGGCATTGGAAAAATAATTTTCCGACAGCTTATCGCTTACCTGCTTAACAGCTGCTGTAACGGTCAGACAAGGATGGCAAGAACCTCCCCAACAATATTACCATCGCCTCCTTGAGGCCTACTTTGGATCCCGCAATTAACCTGGGATGGAAGAAGACATGAACTTCAAATCTCTCTTTGTCCAGAACCTCCATCCCACCACAAGCGCAGTCAACTAGGTGTACTGGCAAACCCACTCACCTCTACCATCCAACACCTGCGTGACTTAGCCTCTCTGGGATTTGCAAAGCAAAAGCAAGCCCTAATTAAGCCAAGAGAGCCCAACGCCATTCTGAGTCTTAACACTAAACCCTTGTTAATGGAACTGTAAGGAGTCACCAACGGTAAACTACATGGCTCAAACATGGGTCCTCCACATACTTACCGGCGTGTTGAGGAGCAGAAACCGTCTGTACCCCAGCGAACCGATCAGAACCACGGGTACTCAAAACAACCCCGGCCTAACAGACGGCAGGGCCTCTCTAGGTTTGATCACGATATCCAGAACGGGTTCCCACCAAGCCAGTGGGAAAATCATAAAATTTATGATGACCAAGGTAAGGATCGTTACAAATCACCGGGTGGTTACGCACAGAACTGGTAACCTCAGAGATCATCCCATCGGGACCCCCCCTAAGGAAGATGCAAAGAGAGATGGTAACAAACTACCTTTTCAGTGGAGAAAGAACGACTCCAACGGTAAATTCAACAACCCTAGTCTTACATCTGCAATCTTGAAAACGTGCTTGTTCACAAAGCACTCCTTGACACAGCTGCAGACGTCACCCTGATGTCAGCAGAGCTTTTCAGCAGGTTACAAACTATAGCACGCCGGTCGAACAAAGACTTGAAACTCCAGATATGTTCGCTGGACGTTCAACCGCACCACATTGACGGCAATGTCATTGGTGCATGTAACTATCGGGCCAATGCGTTTAATTCACCCGGTATATGTGTCACCTCTTAATGCCATTCCATTTCTCATCGGCAAAGACCTGCTTACCGATTTGAACCACTGATCGATTTCAGACGCTCAAAAATCTGGGCACAGATTCGACAACCTCTGCCTATCTCTCTTCCCCCGAGTGCTGAAGCACAATGCTACATCCTGGGTACTGCAGAGACAGGAACCCTAGCTCAGACTGTTCCACCTGACCAACCAGAAGCTACTGAAGTGGGTGAAGTCCCTAAACCAAACGTCGTAACGTCACAAACAGCCTCATGGCCCCCAGAAAAACTTCTGGCCCAACAAGAAACTTTCTTGTGCACGTTGAACGCCCCGACCAACCCAAATGAATACTGCCCTCAGGTAATAAACTGTATCAAACTGGAAGGTACCAATGTAGAGGATGTGGTACTGGCCCTGTGGGCCGATAAGTCTGCTATCAGCCGAAGGCTGTATAACTTCTTGTCATGGTCTGATTCCAATCTCCATCTTGTGAGGAAATCCACCCGCTTTCCCTTGGATTCTACGCCACAGACCACGCTAACAGCTGAAGGCGTCAAGGTTGTGATGGAATCAGAGAGGGCTAACTCACCTCTTCTCGATCGTTTCTGACCTCCCACATTCCACCTACATCGGTGGTGATGTTCTGATCAGATTGGGCGTCCAGGTAGACACCATCACTAACGTTTTGTGGTCGCTCACAAGTGCCCAGGATAACACTAACTGCATTGACCCTGACAACACAAAGTCAGGACCAACGATACCTGAAGTCTGTCAGGTCGCCAACGAACATCCAGTGATGCTACCTCCCAGCACCAACAACATGCCTGTGAGCATGCATATACAACCTAGTCAACGCCTTGACCGTTCCCGGGCGTTCTTCCAACCTTCGCCTGTCTTCTTTGACCTCGGTCTCTCTTTAGAAGCTACTCCACTTGTGGATATGAGCTCTAGGTCAACCTACCTGTTGCTACTAAATAACACTGTGGAAAGCATATTGATTCCAAAGTCTACTTCATTGGGCTGGCTCGTCAGCACAGACTTTCATGACTTTGAATTAAGAATCCCTGTGATTGGGCGTATTCCCCCTCCATTGCTTCCCGACTGCCCCGAGACACAAGTGTTTTACACCAATCCCTCGAAAGCCATCGCCATCTTTCTTGCCTTGACACTTGCCAAATATTCCGTTGGTCGTGACGATCTCACTGACGACACTCAGTTGGTTTTCCAAACAGTTGAGGTCTTGGCCATTGCTTCCACATCTGAGTGTCCTTTGGGCCACTTCTGCATTACACCCAAAGGGGACCCGCAGAGATGCCGCCCGAACCTAAGGTTGAGTCATGTTCAGACTACGCAACACAAGTGGAACAGGTATTGGCCGAAGCTGATGCCGTGCACTGTGAAGAGGAACACGGAAAGCTCCGTGATATCCTTTTCAAATACCAAGCATCCTTTGCTAAAGATTCACTTGACTGCGGATTGACTGATATTCATTCAGTTCGAATTCCCACTCCTCCTGACGCACCCCCAACCTTTGTGCGACAATATAAGGTACCACTGGCATCTTATGAACCCATCCAGGAAATCATAGACGACCTGTTGGATAAGGGGATCATTCGGCCATTTGACAGTACCTACTTGGCGCCAGTCTGGCCGGTATTGAAACCAAACGGAAAATGGCGACTGACCATCGACTATCGTAAACTTAACCAACAAGTTCCCTTATCTAGATGGCCAATGACACAATTGGGACAAGAACTCCCCAAAGTCAGAGATGCCAAATACTTCTCCTCAATGGATGTTGCATCTGGGTTTTGGTCAAAGCCGAAGACCAACATAAACTTGCCTTCACCTTTGCCAGACGTCAGTACACCTTTACTAGATGTCCTTTCGGTTACGCTAACTCGCCTGCCGAGTTCATTATCTTTAAACAGGGGTGGTGCCCCAAACTTTATTTTCTTTCATTTTAATATAATTACGAGAGCAATTGTTTAATTACAAGTGGAGCAGTTAAACGCTACAACTGTATTGCACCTAATACAAACCAGCCTATTTCCTTCTTTGTATCCAATGCAACTATTTGTTCTGTGCAAATATTGTCGGGCAATGCAACATCTATTGTATAAATTGGTGGATAGTCATGCTTGACTTGTTCACAGGTAACATGCACAAACATAAAATGTATAGTTAGAATTGGAGATGTACATGAAAAGTTCAACAGAGAAGAAACCTTATTGAGAGATGAGGAAAGAATCATCAGAGCATCATTAAGTGATATAATACTTCTATCTAGTGGCCGTTGTTGGTACATGCAGAAAAACAATGATGTCTATGTTGTCAACACCTTATCATTCCTCATTTAAAGTGATTAGTGTTGCAGTTAGAATAACGGGTAGCAGATTTTAATATTTCTCTCACTGATATGATTTTGATAGCTGCATCAACTATTGTGATGAGGCATACTAAAGCCCAGTCTTTTAATGACAGTTATACTTATTTTAACTTTAAATATATTTACTTCTATTATTTACATTGAATTAATGCAAGAGTATAGTAAAAAAAAAAACATTATGGTACACGGGCTACATAATCTTCTGTCATAGGTCATCAAAAATTGTGTTTTCTGAGAAACTGCTGGAGCGTTTCATTCACTTGAGGTACAGTATTTATTCAAAACACAGAAAAAAGAACAACTAACTAACCACATTAATGAAGAAAAATCAACAAGTAATTAATTTATATGTGTGTTTTTATTTAATGGTTGATTAATAATGTTGTATTAGCATTTAATGTTGTCTAAGAACAGCAGAAATTGTCTTAGATATTCATTTACCAATGAAAGCCATGTGTGGCTGCACATTGTTCATTGATTTTATACAAGCACATTAACAATTAGCATTATTTAGATGAAAGGACTTGACATAACATATACACATACATATTGCATAATATCGGGCCGGGGCAAGTTGGGGGGCCGATTGTTTCAACCAGACAAAGAGAGTCTGCTCATGTTCAAGCCAGAAAGACTACCTGGCCATCAGGTGTTTCTTAGTGTTTTTTTCAGGCCTCAAGAGAATGATGAAACATTTGGGGGCAAAAATGCAGAGCAGTAAACCATAGCTAGAGGCCAGGATTGCAAAAATCTCCACAGCAACAACATATTTCCCAGGAGAGCTAACGTAAGCAGGGACAAAGGCCACCCAGACAGCACAGAATATCAGCATGCTGAAGGTGATCAGTTTGGCCTCGTTGAAATTGTCGGGGAGTTTCCGGGCAAGAAAGGCCAAGAAGAGGCAGGTGCAGGCCAGCAGACCAATGTAACCCAGAACCAGAGAGAAGCCCACCACAGAGGCCATGGCACACTCCAGGGTGACCTTTGACCCTTGGAAACCCAGATCACGTTGAGGCACAGGGGGGCTGAGGGACAGCCATGTGGCACAGATGATAATCTGTATGAAAAGTAAACACATTTAGGTGTTAAAGTTTTTTATATCAAGAAATGCTGTAAACTTTTAATCAATAAAAAACATATTCACACCTGTATTGATGTAAAGAGGCAGACACTTCCTCTCTGCTGGCCTGGACCAAACCACTTCATCAGGGCTTTAGCACCGGGTCGAGCTGAGCTGAAAACAACAAGAACTACCAGGGTTTTGACCAGGAGGCAGGAAACACAAAGTACAAAGCTGATCCCAAAAGCTGCCTGCTGGAACCGACAAGCCCAGACTGATGGACGACCGATGAACACCAGAGAGCAGAGGAAGCAGAGCTTCAGTGACAGGAGAAGCAGGAAGCTCAGTTCTGAATTGTTGGCTCGCACCTTTAGGAAGAAAGAAATGTAAAAGAAATTCAAATGCATACAACAAACTCTCTGTTATAGTACTCTGGGTTCTTACCATAGGTGTTTGACGGTAGCAGAGAAACACCACAAACACAGCTGTTGTCACCGCGGCACCAGACACAGCTACTGTAGTCAGGGTGATGCCCAAGGTTTCATTGAAGGAAAGGAAGTCCAGCTGGCGAGGGATGCAGGCTGTTTGTTTAGCATTGGACCAAAACTCTGATGGACAAAGCTCACAGTGGAGGGAACCTGGAAGAGGGAAAAAGAGGAGAGAGGGAAGGAATATAAAACACAGACAAGGTGGAAATTTCAGGAGTAATGTCCTCACCAGTTTGATTGCTAATCTCCCCTTCAGCACATGGGATACAGTCAAAGCAGCAGAGAGGTTCTCCTTTCCTGTTGGCCTTCCGGGTGCCTGGGGGGCAGCTCTCACTGCATACTGAAACGGGCACCTGAACAAGTAAAATAATATTCTCAATGACATCATCATGTGAATAGACACAGGCCTTCATTTTAAAAGCAAATGTGTTGGTAGCCTTGAGACAAGTTGTTGATCTGACTATACCTGAGTGGATCCTGTGCTCCACTGAATAGCCGACTCATTAAGGTGGAGGTCAAACCCGTCCACACGGCCGATCAAAACCAGTTTGAGTGACCCCTCAGGGGTCTTCTGCCAGTTGACAAGGTCGTACTTTGCTGGAATGTCGCCCCCTTGGAAGTAAAACATTTCACCCTGTGGTGTGGTGACGTTCACTTGGTTCAAGTGCTGCAACAGCTGAAATGTTGAAGAGACTGTTGACATCAAAACTTTAAGAACTATATGGCGCTTGTGGATGAGATGACTCAGGGATGATTGTGTTTACCTCTATGGGTTTGATGTGTTTTGGAGAGGAGCAGGTGGAGCTGTTGCAGGAGAGAAGTCTGTGAAGGGCGTGGGCTGCAGCATAAACAGCTAGGTAGACATTATAAGCCATTCTTAGCAAGGAGGTGTCAGTGAAGGGATTCTGAACTCCCTCCAGGGACTCTGTGCCACTGCAGGGTACTAGAGAGGCTTTCTGAAAGGACCCCTTAGCAGAAGATGAAGAAGAAACATTTGACTGATGGTTTGACCTTTTTTTGAGTGGAGATGAATATAAAGAGAGAGGTGCTGCATGTGGACTGCATCCAAACTCATTTTCCCAGAATTCTCGTAAGAATTCATCATCAGGACGATGAGTTGGGTGCAAACTTCTGAGATAATTTTGAAATCCGGGTATTGTTGCACTTCGAATGGCCACACCAAGAACGCCAGTTGCCACTCTATAGATGGCAAGATCTTGGAGAAGATCACCACTGGTGCTCCAAGCCTCACTGGCCAGAAACTGTCTGTCAGTCACCTACAGATTAGACGACACTGA
>CAKAOH010019244.1:0-41208 GCA_916701665.1 Sebastiscus tertius
AACCTCATTCACCTCGCACAAAAAACACATCTTTAAGAGGTAAATTAAGCACCGGACGCAGGGTGGGTATCCTCTAATTTTTCACATTATGCCCATATCACTAGGCAAGATTACAGGGCACACTATTTTAGAGGCTTTTGGAAAAAAAATATACAAAGGAGTACAAAGGAGAGGAAATGGGTGTGAGGTAGCGGAACGGTTTTAAAATCTAAACCTGTCGATGGTTCAGCCGCTCCTGTGTGTTATTCCACATTTCTGACCCCATGTGTGTTATGTTGTGGTCGCCACTGTCTGTAGACGGTACACATTATAGCAGGTTTTGATTGAGAGTGTCGGGTTCAACTGATGAATAGGTCTACCATTGTCGGTCTGTCATTAAAAGGGAAATGTGTAAGATCTGTCCATGTTTAAAACATCCAAAGACGGGGCCTAAATAAAGTAAAACAAACAACGAGCTATAAATAGCATGAACTGCAAACAAGGTGTCATACATGAAATTGAAGCATGACACAAGAACATTTGCTCTCACAAGTCCAATGAGATTGTGAGGAGTCTAGAAACAGTCGTACAGAGTAAAGTGAGGTCAAGTTTAATGTTTGTCTAAGATTATATTTATATATAAGTTATATTTAACCAGTTCAGATTCTATTTCTACTCCTGTAAAGTCTGTGATGTGTTTTTTCTTTCTGTTTTGTCCTCAGGTGACCGAGGAGAAAGAGGGTTTAAGGGAGAGAAGGGGGATCGAGGAGACCGAGGAGAGAAAACAGGTAAGAGCTGATTTATTGATTAACATAAGTGGCAGCATTCAGTCCACAACACTCGTCCCAAAACGTCTGTGTATTTTCTATTCCTGTACCGATATCGGCATGACGACGTATTTGTCTGTGCCTTCCAAAATGTGTATGATGGTTATAAACACAATTAATATGACTCTGAATTATGATGGTTAAGGTTTGGTAATTGAATCTACTTGACTAAAAGAGCAGTATACCTGAACGTCTATCCAATCGAACCTCTCTCCTAAGAGGTTTTACGATGGTATAACGTCACGCAACTCCCGCCTTTGTTTCTGAGAGACAATAGTCAGAACTAACCCGACCACAAGGTGTCCTTATCAGGTAAACATGAGGTTGTTACAGAATTCAGACATTTGAAGACTGGACCTGTTGTTTTCAGGGTGAAGACAGTGCTTGCTCCTCTTTAAGCCTCGATTATGCTCCCGAACGGACGCGTATACGGACAGTTGTGGACACCATAGTAGTTCTGTTTATACTGTCCGCTCGGAGAATGCGCTTCACACATCCACAGTAGATCGCTAATCAAACGTCTTTCTATTTCACTATTTTACTTCTTAATTTATTTGCTTTTATCTTATTGTGTCAGTCATGTATGAAAAGCCCCTGCACTTGCAGCAGGCACCTAGTTACAAAAATTCACAGGTGCACGACCAAGCGCTGCGACGGCTTGCGGACCTTTGCGAAGCCGCACTTAACGTACAATTCATGACAATGTCATTTTTGGCTCGTGGACGCTACGGTGAGCAAAAACCTCACTTTAGTTTCCAACATACAGCACACTGTTGACTGTTCTACTTGAACAATCTTAATAATAACAAAACAATGCAAAGCTGGAATGATTTTCTGTTTTTCACCACAAACTAAAATCCCCCAAAATAATAACATCCTGTTTCTTTTGGTTGAGTGACTTCATTAATGTGCTGCTTCCAGCATGTAAGATGACCACACACACA
Organism: Sebastiscus tertius; assembly: GCA_916701665.1. Classification (NCBI taxonomy): domain Eukaryota; kingdom Metazoa; phylum Chordata; class Actinopteri; order Perciformes; family Sebastidae; genus Sebastiscus; species Sebastiscus tertius. The sequence continues at coordinate 1,751 of CAKAOH010019244.1, forward strand.
CACACACACACACACACACACACACACACATGCATGCAAACAGACCAGTGTGGTCCAACAGTAGAGTGAACATGCTCTGCTAAAAGATTCAACACTGAAATTAAATGTTTTATAGACTTCATCGCGGAAAACCAAGTCGGACCAACTTATGTTCCAGTAATATTCACACTAATTAGTCTGGTAATAAACTCCAGTTTCAATTCCAGTGACACTGTTTTATGTTTTTTCCGCTGTCATCTTCTTCTCCCACTAAACCGCTTTTTATGAACAACAGACAGCAGAAAAGTTTTAATTCTCATGCTGCTTTGATAAAGTGGATGTCAGAAATGCTTACAGACATACTAGAAATCTAAGATACACTTAAAAAAACAACTTGGAGCAATAAAGCTACAACAATTTTTGAGGCTTTTGCTCCACTTTTCAGACTTTTCACAACTTCCCATCAGCACTTGATGAATATTTAATGATTTTATTTCCAAGATACATTGAATTTGTGTTATCGAAGCCTCACACAGCATCACTCACATTTGCGTAGCTTTTAAACTTAAAGTATTAGAATGAAAAAATTACACTTTAATGATCTCTGTGGAGAAGCTGCATTTTGTTGCAGCAGAAAATAGTGATTAAAATACTATAAAGAAAGACGGGATGCAAACAGATAAAGGTATTAGAAATGAATCATGTATAAGATGTTTGCATAAAGCATCACCTGAGCCGTTAGGATGCATTTAAAGTGATCGTATGTTCATGTAAAGAACAGCAACACCAGACTCTGTTTATTCTACATCTTAACTATTTCAGCCAAGCGGTTGCAGATGATGGATGATGATGATGATGGACTCTCCATGTTCATGTAAGAAGTAGTGGGAGAGAAGTAGCTTCAGTTTGTGCCTCTCATGTATGAAACATTACATTCAAGTCACGAAGATAAACATTTGATTTTCCCAAAAATACATACCTGATGATCTCTGAGGAATAACAGAAGAAACACATACAGCTGTTTTGAAGGTATTTCCAGAATACTCAAACACTCTTCTAAACAACAGGATGAAAAAAAAATATTCCATCCGTTGCACGATAAAAAACATTTTGAACCCATTTCTCAAGTTTCGACCATATTTCTTAATCCATTTAGACAGAAATTAGGCAATATGTCTTTACTCTTCGTAAACCAAAATCAATGTATTAACATTTTATTTTGAAAATACAAAATATTGGAAAGAAACATCAATATATACCAATATAATTGATAATAAAATTCTAAATTTTGGCTCATGTTGTACAAATTGAGCAAGGACATAATGTCATTTCCAGCTACCATCTTCGCTAAGATTAAGAAAAAATCCTTTATTTACATGCAGTGGACAAAAGAATGTTTTTATCCAGATTGTTAGAAGAATCTTGGTTCTCCAAACAATGTTTTTCTGTGACTGAAATGTACTACAATAGCAATAAATGAGAGGCACAAACTTGGGACATGCAGACATTGTTAACTGTTTGCATTCAAAATATTAATTAGTATATTAGCACATTCAAATATACAAAGTAATTCTGACTCTGATACTGTATGTCCATTTGAGAAGAGATCCCAAATAGTAAAATGGAGATTTAAACTTAAACAACTTAGATTTTACCAAAAAAAAGTCTGAGAAATCGAAATACATAAGCATCATGAAATAAAACAGTGTAGCTTAAATATATAAATAATGTATTGCTAACAGCTACACATTCTACTAAAGAAACCTGGCTGTGATAAAAGCACATATATCAGTGCACATGATCCAAAGCTGGCAATATAAGACCAGAAATTTACGAGCTGATGACTTTATGGGCCTCGTAGATCTCTGCCACACCTGCTGTCCTCTGCAACGAGCTGTGGGAAGTTTAAAGGATCAGTAGATCTGCTTTTCTTTTCAGCGTAATCTCACGGTTTCCGACACATGATGAGGAGCCACATGGCTTAGTGTACATCAAAAGGACTTGAAAACCATTATATGTACATACATGTGTCCTGTCAGGGTAAGATAAAACCTCAGTTAAAACCACCAATCTTGGTTCAGGTTGAAAGAAAAAAAAATGTTAATGACCCCCAAAGCCACAGACTTTTCTCTTTTTTTACCACAAATGTTATTCTTCCTTTGTTACGTCAGTACGGTTGTTCTCCACGTGATGAGCGATGTGGTGGTTCACATCAAATGGACTCGACCATCTGAATGCTGTTTCTGCCCGTTAAGGAACCGTCAAAGATCGGTTCTTTCCTCACATCATTTACAAGACACGGATCTTTGAGGTTCCACAGAAAGAAACCGAGACCACATGCTGCTGGCTGTCAGAAATATTAAATACAGCGTCGTGCACTTTTCTTGTCACAAACCATTTGGCTGACTTGTTGTTTGATGCATGACTCAGATCTTTTTTACGCTTCAAAGCATGCTAGTGCATACCTGTGTGATCACTTACCAGAATGAGTGACCCAACACCATTGAAGTTCTGTGTGTGGGAAAAGTGCACGTTCATCCACACATGTTGGGTGTTACCACTAAATGAACCTGCCATACAGGACGTTGTGTCACTGAAAGGATCAGAATCTTTAGCTCATTGAAAACCTCAACAACACACAAAAAAGAGTATTTAAAAGCAAATGGACCCCAGATTGTTGTCATTTGGGAGACGGGGGACAATTTTCTTGTACTGATGGTCTTGTAATTGGCAATGAAAATTCTTAAGTAACTAGAAACACACTTAATGTACAAAACAAAAACAAAATGAAAAAAGAGAACGTTTCGAATCGACGTAAACATGTATTTTATCCACGTGTATCTTGTAGATCATTGTCTCTAGGGTCTCGTGCAAAATCCATATCCCTGATTTCTCTGACATTACAACCATGATGAATTCATGATACAATTTTTGCCTCCACATTTATGGAAATGCAGTAGACAAACCATGTAAAGTATAGAAACTGCTAAGCTACATATTGGGTGTATGGTGTTAAGTCTTCAAACCAGTAACAACTGAACTTTTGCAAAACCCTGCTCCCATAGTTACCATAGTTATTCACATGAAAAGGCGTGTGAATAACTGATGATGCGCAAGGCAAAAGCGCGCATTAACAACACCATTCTTGCTTTTGGTGTGTCATTTGTACGCCATGTAGTCTGTACTGACTGCAGTGTAAATGCATTAATGTAAATATGCAATGCTCAGAGCTAGTGACGTGGATGGGTTCAACAAAAAGTTACGTTAATGACATTTTCTGTACTGTTGTGACGTTGTTTCCATAAGTATTTTACTTTGTTTACATACTTATTTTTAAGCTCACTCATGATGTTTTTCCTAACTAAGTGGTTTTGTTGCTTAAACCTAACTGCAGACGTTACCGTAGTTTTGTTGCGTGGCGTACAAATGACACGCGAAAACGCTAAAATGCATCCTCATGACACGCAGAATATCCTCATAATGTTGAGGTATTTATACGCTTTCCGGATCGGTTTGGTTACTGTTACTGTTACTGTTACTGTTAATGTTACTTCTCGATCCAACAGTACATTGACATTTGTTTTTCTATTAATCCAAAGGCTGTAAAAAGTACTTATGCCTGTTTTTTTGTTTAAAATCCTCTCTACATGGCATTTGTTGCTCTTTATACTTCATGGTTCACAATTGCGTGGATGTCGTAGATATAGCTATGAATGGTGTATGAGAACAGCCTGAACCTGTAACCCCACACATTTATATATTTACTTAATGTGCTCTTTGGCCTGGGTGTAATACTGTAGGTTTAAACTACTTAGCTGGACATGCTAAACATTGTGGCATATGTTAGAGCAGATAAACGCACTTGAATCCATTTACAATGTTGTGTATTCCTGTAAATCTGTTCCCTGAATGCCACAGAGATAAATAGGAATATAATAAACTGTACTGTATCACTCAGCTGAAGGCATGAAATATGTCCTACATTAGCTGAGGCCAAAGTCCAACAATAACTCCTGAGAGACATTTTCCCATGTGCATGTAACATGTAACAAAACACCAAATTTTTCATTTTTGGGACATTTTGGGTAATTTTCACTTGACAGATGACGTATTACAAGAGCGATTGGAAGTGATACACACACACACACACACACACACACACATATACATGCACAGCTCTTACTTTCATAGCTGACAGTTTGATCTCGAGGGTCCAACTAAGTGTTGTGGGTTTAATGTTTAACAGGCTGTTTTTTACAGTGGACCTGAGCAGCTACAGAGATCCAATTATACATGATTTCAGCTTTGGACTCATGAAAAACATCATGTTATTATTTTTATGTGAAGCCAAGCTAAAAGCTCCACCCTCCAACATCAATACTGAGGAACATAGTCAGAGATCAGCCAATATATATTTACTTTCTTCTCTTCAGTTCTCACGTGTGTGTTGAAATACCTCCTATGTACTCTGTTTTTATTATTTATGTTCCCTTTTTTATTTGCTGAATTCAATTATCAGCTTGTGGGAACAGAACAACCCAACTCCCCCACAGTGTATCTGATTTTATTCATTTCTAATGTAATGCACACACAGTTAAGCAAACACACATGAAGAGATGCTTCATGCTGAGAACACTTTAAAACAGTTAAGTGAGTCAGTCTATTGCTTTTATTTTACAAAAGAATCAGACCCATTTTGACCTTTTCATCTAGAAAATCGATTTCACCGATTCAAATCGATCTTCATTTTCATAGAATCCAGAGACCAATCATTTAAAATATGCCTTTTCCCGATGTGTGAAGCTTTAACTCGGTTAGTCTCACGTGGAGCATTTGGTTTATCGCGGGATCTGGCCACGTGAGAGACTAAAGCGAACCTCAGTTGAATCAAAACATGCCTGGCGCTGCTCCACTGAAGGCATCGCCGCAAGCCTAAAGCCTAATAAGCACCGCGACAGGAAATCATTCCTGCCCACAGCTATATCAATATACAATGACTCCTCTATGCCGGGAGAGGAGACTTATCTTCTGAGTGGCTACTTCTACTTCAATTTGCACAACGCATATTTTACTTTCAAGTTGCACAGCAGAGAAATCCAATAACTATAGAGCGTTGTTATGTCTAAAAGTTAAAACTAAGTAAAAGATAGATGGTAATCATTTCCAAAAAAATCACAACATTGTTTTAGCTAACAAGATATTTTGGTTCAATCCATATTTGTTGGCGTTTAGCCTTTCAAAAACAACATTTGCTCTCCCGCTTGTACCATAAATTACATTTATTTAACCACAATAACAAAAAAACTATTGTGGCTCTCACACTATTATAGTAAATTAATTAAGTTGTTACAAAAAAAGATCATATTTTGTATCTGCATTTGCATGACGAATCCATCAAGACATCATCAGTTTGTGTGTTGACAAAATTGACGAGTTATATTCATCAAAGAAAGTTGATTTAATAAAATACAACACTGAATCACCTTATTCAAATTGAGGATTTTGTTTGAGGATTTGTAATTTTTTTGTTTTTGTTCTACATGATGTTAATTTTAGTGAGCTTTAGAGGTGTTGGTTGGCTGCTTTTGTCACCATTAGAGAGCTCATGGTTAACTGTTTCCCCCTGCTTCCAGTGTTTATGCTAAGCTAAGCTAACCGGTCGCTGGCTGAAGCTTTATATTTACCAAACAGATAGAGAGTGGTATCAATCTTTTCATCTGGCTCTCAGCGAGAAGGTGAATAAGCATATTTCCCAAACTGTCAAACTATTCCTTTAACATATCATAGTAGAATTCAGGTCAAAAACACCCCATTGACAAACACTATAATAGTCATCTCCTCTGTAACCGCGTGTTAATCAGACACGCTACACCAAGTATATCATTGCAGTGAAATCCATTTTATAAAAACCCTGATTTTTAAATACTTTTTAATGCATTATTTCCTTTCACTTGGCTGAAAAGGGGTATTTCCAAAATGTCAAACTGTTGCTACAAAGACCACACGAGAGGCACAAACTGGTTTCAAAATGTGCTTGTGTGGCCAAATTTTGAGTGTTCATGACTGGCCAAGAAAATCAAATTAGAAGCAAAGAAATTACACTAAACAGAAAGAGGAGTGAAAAGAAAAAACATAAAAAGACACCAGAAGAGCAATGACAACAACAATGTGAAAGACAAAAAACATCTGAGGTTCAATGAGAACGTTTTCTGAGCAGATGGAGCTGGTTAACTGTTGAGCCGAAGCCACTCAGTCCTGTTCAGTCCAGACCCGCCCTGCCTGCCAGATAAACATTAGTAAAACGCGATCACTCCATGTTCTGGCCTTCTTCAGGTATTGACAGTCTGGTGCTGGAGCTCCCCTCGGCCTCTAAAGGCTTGCACCACTTGGACGAGCACCAACACTTGGAGCTCGTTCATCTAGTTTCCCCTGGACAAAAACAGTCATTATATCTCATGCACGGGAAAAGGTGCAGGGCTTGTTATGAAATGTCAAATTTGTCCAAATTAGTGAGTTCATGATGAAGCGCTTTGTTGGCCGTCCAAAGTGAACATGAGAGCTGTTCGACTGTGAAGAGACCGGATATGTTAGACACCAGCATCCTTGACTTTTTTTGCATAATTACTTAAATAAGTATTTGTTCTGATTGCTAACTTTCTCACTTTTTAACTCAGGAAATATCATTAACTACGTAAACAGAAGGTCTTAATTATTAGTTGAATTCATTTTATTTTCCACCACTGGAATAACAGCTAAATTTATGGTCTTATATTTTAATCCAAAAATGAAATTTGTGGTTTTGACATGTTGATATTTTATGATATTTTAAAGACAGTTTGGAAACATGGATGAATTACACTAGAAAATGTTTTCACCAAACAATGTGCTGCCCTTAGCTACCGTTGCTATGCCTGTTAAGCTTTCTGCTCTTGTATAACACATGTAAAGGATAATGTACAGCGAGCCGGTCACTGTTGTGAAATAAACCCTGCCAGCTGTACATTATCTCGCTTATTACATGGCTATTTACATAAGAAATGAATAATTTGACACAAAAACGGTCCTCTACAGTCCGACTTCAGAACTGCGTCCATAGCAACGGTCTGTTATACATAGCAACGGTCTGTTATACATAGCAACGGTCTGTTATACATAGCAACAGTCTGTTATACATAGCAACGGTCTGTTATGCATAGCAACGGTCTGCTATAAAGAAGTAACAAACCATAGAATGCTGTGATTGACCAATGAGAACAGAGTATTCAACAAAGCTGTGTGCAGATAAATATCAGGCTACACTAATTTTATAAGTATTTTACTATCTGTAGAATTAGTTTCCAGTGGCGGCTGCGTTGGATTATTTCCGACTTGTGTGATCCAAACATTTCCAATAAGTCCAGAGCGTTGAACATTTATTAAAAAATAGATATTTGTAATAATTTCCAAAATTCATAACATGTTTTTACTTAACGAAATATTCTGCTTCAATCCATGTTTGTTGGCGTTTAGCCTTAAAAACACTTTTCATCACATTTTCACTGTGGTCAAAAACCTATTTGCTTTTGTGCTTGCCGCACACAAAGGGAGGCACGCACCTGTATTAACTGTGTGGTCTAGTAGCAATCTATAACACCACAAATCACATTTATTTAACCACCTTTATTTTATTAAAGCAAGTTTGTTTATAAAAAAAGACTACTTTAATTCATTGAATCACGTTATTCAAATTAATAATTTTTTTGAGGATTCTTATTTTTTTTTTCATGGGTGATGACGTCAGAAAATATATCAGGTTGGGTGGGGCGGCTTTACAAGTATACAAATACAAGTGGGGGGGGCTTCAACATTGTTTGTGTAGAGCTACTTAGCTTTAGTATAATAGTACAGTATAATGAGGAAAATGTAAGGTTATTTGGTTCCAACGTCATCCCTGTTTGGGTGTATAGCTTACTCAAGCAAAACATACAACCAACAAATGTTATATTTATACTTTATTGTTTACATTTAAACTATTTCAAGAGAAAAGGCTTTGAGGATAAGAATTAACCACATGTGTTCGGAAAACGTAACTTTATCTCGGGTAACAATTTGGTTTGTGGTTTCTGGAGTGTAAACTTCCCCAAATCCAATAAACAGGACAAAGCCGAACATAGTTTATATAGTAGCATCCAGGAAAGCATAATTTATAACCCAACAAAATGATGATGTGCTCCTTGTCCATGGAAATAGCACCACGTTAGTGTTACTGCTGCAGGTCGTAAGCTAGTTAGACAGACATGCTAAATTTGTCTAATCCATTTGTTACACTTTGGCTCTTGTGTTTTTGATTCTGCAGGCTAAAAACATCTTGGCTACACTATAGCTTTTTAGAATAAATTGACTGATTCACCTTAACTTTCTCGTCATGCATCTGTTTTATTCTACCAACATTTCCTGTAAAATAAATCAAGTTCACTTCCACCACATAATTCAGCACAACTCCAAACATGTTTAAGTCCAGCTTTTCTTTGCAGAGATATGAATGTCCTGTGAAGTTTGCTTGTATGGTTCTCATTATCTCTGAAGACTAAAACTTACATGTGCTGCCTCCCTTCCTCTCGTTCCTCCTCCTCCTCCTCTTCCTCTTCTTTTCACCAGAGTCTCTCATTTGCACAGCGGGGAGCCTTCGGGCACTTTACAGAGAGGATGAATGAGAGAGAAAAAGATGAACATGAAAAGAAAACATGTCAATAATAAAATTATAACTACGTATTAGGTTACGTGATATTATAGGTATGATACAGGTTGTTTGATTATCAATACTACATACTTTATAGTAGTTCTGAATTTAAATATTCTATGTTTTTATTTGTGTGAAGACTAATCAAATAGAGTACTCAGGAACAAACACGTACCAAAACAAATATATAAACAGTGGCGAAAAAGTAAATTTACTCAAGTACTTTGTGTGTAATTGTGTAATTTACTTGAGTATTTCTATTTTCTACTACTTTTTACTTCTACTCCACTACATTTTAGAGAGTAATGTTGTACTTTTTACTCCACTACATTTATTTGACAACTGTAATTACTTTGCATATTCAGATTAATAATACTAAATATAATCAGTAAATAAATCGTGATATATTATTATGGATAAAGATGAGACTTTATTGATCCCTTAGTAATATATATCGTAAGAAATCCACCTTTACCAGCTGCAACATTAAAGTAATGAACACATTAATGCATCACTAAATATAATCCAATAGTATATATACATTAATATTCTGAAATGGGCCATTCTGCATAATGAGTACTTTTACTTTTTTATGCTTTAAAAGGAACAGTGTGTAGCATTTCAGGGGATCTATTAGCACAAATGGAATATAATATTCATAACTATGTTTTCATTAGTGTTTAATCACCTGAAACTAAGAGTCGTTGTGTTTTTGTTAGCTTAGAATGAGTCCTTCATGTCTACATAGGGAGCGGGTCCTCTTCACGCAGTCCGCCATGTTGCTCCGCCAAACACTGGCGCTCATGGCTTTCACGTTTTTACGTTACCTGAAGGCCATCGTAGTTCTCCGACACGGTAACGTGAGTGCCAAACCGTGATACCGCCAGCTGCCGTCTGACTTCTGTTGCTCCTAAAGAAGGCAATGCGAAGGTCCTGAAAGATTCCACGGCGTAACCACGGTTTTGCACGCCGCGGCTCTCGTTACCGCAGTCTTGGAAAGGGAGGAGTGAGCGGAGGGGTAATCAGTTGGTTGCAATCTGCAACCACACCACTAGATGCCGCCAAATCCTACACACTGTACCTTTAAGTATATTTTGGTACTTATACTTGAATGCAGGACTTTTACTTATGACAGAGTATTTCTACACTGTGGTATTACTGCTTTCACTTGAGTAAAAGATCTGACTACTTCTTTCACCTCTGAATATAAAAATGCAATTTAAACCAGACTGACGAAGAATAATCCTAATCCTTGCTCTTGGTACACGTGTTAGCACAGCTGTCTCGTAGAAAAGTCCTGGGACTAATTCTTAGTCTTCTTCCTTTTATATTATTATAACTGTTATGTGGGTTTACAGTCCAAAGACTAGCACGTTTCTAGGTGAAATTGACCCTCTAAAGTGCCCTTATAGGTAAATGTTTTGCACATTTGTGTCAGGGAAAAATTGTAGTAACTCCCTGTTGGAGATATTGTTTATTTCTGATCGTTAAGATACATCCCATGTGGTAAAAAATAACTAAAGAAGTGTCAACAAACCAGTGGCAAATTGGCTGCAATCTAATTAAAATCCAATATGTTCAGTAATTCAATCAATTCAGCTGATTAGAAAATAACTATACTGCTTGTCTGTATCCTGTTTCTCCAGCATGGCACACAATATGTAACAAGATAAAAGCAGCTAATTTGAGAGTATTTTTCAGTGTCTAGAAGAAGCAATGAGGGTAACTCTATAGCACCAACTATAAATGACTATTTAACAAAAATATGCATCAACGGTTGGAGCAGATTTTTGTCTGGTGGTTCATTTGAGGACATTTAAAAGTATCCTGTTCAAAAAAGTAGTTAACCTCTATGAGATGTATTAATTACTGTTCTACTTTTACATCTTTATGCCAGCAGAGTCCTCCAGTTTTTACCCAACTTCATAGGAATTTAAAAAAGGGGGACTGTTTTGTATGTGAAATAGTTTCAACATCTGTTTCAGGTAATTGAGTATTCAGTTACTCATTCCTTGTTGAAAACTAAGTATGTGCTATTATAGCACTTGTTGATTTCCTCTATTTCAGTCTCTTTCAGTATCGTCTAGAAAATAGAGCATCAGGAGGTTGAACGTTCATCCAATTTCTGGTTTTAATTTGCTGGTTTTCTGTATGAATATGATACAAATATGTGCAACAGATATGATGGTATAATGTTATGGTAGGTATTAAATTATGATGGGCTAGTGAGAGCAGAGTACTTGAGTGTCTAATGAGAGTTAAATGGTACACAGTTGGAATTTATGATGGTCTGATGAGACTAATATCCTGTCTAGATAATGTGTCTGGCTTTACTCTCCAAGACTTTGTCAACAGTCTCTGTCAGCGAGAGCACGTCTTAACACCGAGGATAGTGTCGCTCTCTGTGTGTGTGTGTGTGTGTGCGTGCGTACATACGTGTGCGTGCGTGTGTGTGTGTGTGTGTTTGTTTGTGTGTGTGTGCCTGTGTGTTTACCTCTTACTCATTTTCTCTCTGCACTCTGAAAGGTGATAAATCAAGTCAATTATACGAGTACAGCTGCTGCATAGTTTCAGGAATACGAGATGTACTGTGGATCCATGAAGCCTCTGCTAACACAAACACACACACACACACACACACACACACACACATGATGTGATTATAATGTAGGTACGTTCTCGAGCAGGGCACTCCAACCCTGAATCCAGCAAACTGGCTCAAACCGAACACTGTAGAGAGTTTACTTTCACGTTGTTCTATTTTATTGTTAAATAATCATTTTTTAAGTACCCTGATGTATATTGTGTGTTAAAATCAGGTGTTCTCAAACCATGTACAACAAACTAATAGAAGCAAATTGCCTCCATGTTTTGTAAATGAAACCACTTTATGTTTCACAGTGAAAACAAAGGCTGTCATGGCAGAATCAAGATTTTTATTCTGCTTTTATTGATTCTAGCAAATGTCCAACAGCTTGTTTAATACAAGGAAAAATGACTTTTGGTTCAGAAACATCACAGCAGAAGCAGCTCCTTTGCAGCTTTGAAAAACAAACCTATTGTCTTTTTGTTTTTGTCACTTAGACCTACTATTATTGATGCTGCAAATGCATTATTTCATGCTGCTAATAGCTACATGCAGACATAAGACACCTTTCACCTCCCACTTCCTTCTAGTGACTTTTTGTATTCAATTATTAATTCATAACCTTCATTTATTTCCTTATCTCTTCACTTTATTTCTGATTATTTGTGTCTTAACACACAATTGTTGCTAATTTTCTATTGTTTTATGTATTTTGTCATGTTTGACATTGTATATACTGTAGGGGATTCTCATAATGTATGTAATAATATACGTTTTTAAAGGAGTAGTTCTACATTTTGGGAAATGTGCTTATTCATTTTCTTGCAGAGAGTTCGATGAGAAGATTGATAACACTCTCATGTCTGCATGCTAAATGTGAAGCTAGCTTAGCACAAAGACTGTAAACAGGGACACAGGTTGAAAAAAGAATCCACCCAATAACACGAGTGGTTTACAAGTGTAAAAACAATAAGTTGTGGTTTTACGAGGGCTTGTGTACCGGACTATTTTGTTACCAGGACCAGTAAATTCCTGGAGTTTTGTCAATAACTGTTTGTCGATAAATGCTTGCAGATGCATACAGTGAAGTTTCAAAGAAGGAAGTTGTGAATTTCAAATTCTTTCATCCCGTACGCAATAAAATTCACAATATTATTGCCAGACTATAGATTATTATGTTCGGATGATGGTCAGCAATCACTGAAAAATTACTTTTGGACAGAACTTCAATCCCAAATTCTTGTAACCCCAAACTTTCTAGAAGGGGATTCACATAAGATCAAGAAAGAAAAATTCCCCTCACTTGAAATTGTTTTATTTATTTTTCTTTTTGAATCAAAGACTATTTCTGTGGCTTCTGGAAAAATAAGTTCCTTTGCAGCATGTTGAAAACAATCTATGGTATTCATCTCTGTTTGCTTTCATATTGGTTTGATTTACAGGGCTTCATTAAACTCATAAACACTCGCAATGAAAATAATCTGCTCTGTGTGAGTACAAAGTCAAGCCAACAAGTGCCGGATAAAAGAGAGTCATGTGTTCTTTCAATGTAGTCATGTTGGAATAAATAATGAAGACTCAGCATTTCTGCACACTGAGGAACGTGATGCTGTTTGCTGCAAACATTTTATTGCATGGAGGCTTCAATAAACTGTCTGCATACACATTACATCATAGAAAGAAATGTGTATAGATGCCAGTTCATATGTGTATTTGCATCCACAGATCATTACGTTAATGTGTGTGTTGTGTGTGTTGCAGTGGAGGAGACTCTGGTGCGGCTGGTGAACGGGTCAGGTCTTCACGAAGGTCGTGTGGAGGTTTTCCACGAACGCCGCTGGGGGACGGTGTGTGACGACGTCTGGGACAAAAAGGACGGAGACGTGGTGTGTAGGATGCTGGGATACCGAGGAGCCGCCGAGGTCCATAAGACGGGACGCTTCGGACAAGGTATGAGATGGTCAACACACACACGTATGCAAGCTGTTGTTTCACTGGTACATTGTCCTGGTTTGCTTTCCTGCTAACCATGCAGCAATTAGATACAGCTCATGTCTGTGTGATTATGTGCTAGCAACGACTTAAAACTTGCTTTAGATAATCAATCTATCAAAGGGAACATTTTGTCGTTCCTATTTTGTTAAAAGTACATTATTGTCACGTGATAAAAAAGGGTCCAAAAGGTAGAGCAGGTCGTCCAGTAATTAAAAAATGCAGGATTGACAGAAAGTGCAGTCAAAAAATGTGGTCAAATTTAGTGAATATATCATCTGTATTAAACACAGTACCAGTATTAAAGCTGCAAGCGACAATGAACGGGCCCTCGCACCTTCCCGAATGTCCGGGGTACTGGCAATCAAACGGTTCATGAGTTACGGAAGTGGACGGGGCTGTGAGTCTACAATGGCATCTCAATGTCCTCAGGCCTGGACCTTTATCATTTGGAGCAGATGTACGCTGAAGTTACAAAAACTTCCTGTTTTATGGCGAAAGGAGCTTTTTTGCTGCAGTGCCACGGCATCAATCTTGCATGAAAACACAAATGATTAATTACTTTTCTTAGGCCTTTAGATTGTACTGACCAAATTTGAAGTAGATATGATTAATTCTGTAGAAGTTCGTTAAAGTACAGAGCCTCAAAATGTAAAAAAAAACACTCTAATATTCAAAATGGCCGACTTCCTGTTGGATTTACAGTATACCTTCAAAAGACCTTTTTGTACGTCTCCCCATCTTACATATACCTACCAAATTTCATAGATCTAGGTGAAACACACCACAGAGACTACTAAGTAGGGGGCATGAGCAAGCCATTTTGCCACACCCATGCATAAGACCCATATCACACGGACATTTTTTCTAAGTGTGCAAAGTTTCACAACCTTTCGAGCACCCGAAAATACAATTCTTTTGACACAATAAAAATAATTCCTTCAGTTACAATAGGGCCTTCACCTACCGCCTGGTCTGTGCTCGGGCCCTAGTTAACTATAGTAAGGCAAAGATGAATAGATGATATTTTGATTATAGAGGCACTCTCCCTTTTTAGCTCATTCTTTCTGGGTCAGTGGTCGTTTTGTGTAATACGAACATCTCAATCAAGTCAGGAAATCAGTTAGGTTTTGTTTGCCCACTGAACATATCCATGGTGAAGTTTACTGAAGGAACTATTTCTGATTTTTACAAACTCTGCTGTTTTTTTTGCTGTAGAGTGGTTTTACCTGCAGTAACAGTGCCCTGAAATGCTGCAGGGATTAATATTAAGGTTTTATGGGGCAAGACATGCGAGCCAGATGTCGTCAAGAAAGAGTCTCAGAGGTCACATCCACCTCTCTCTCTTTCTCTCTTTATTTTATTTCATTCACGAAGGCAGCCTTACATCATTCAGAGTCTCTGTCCAGGCAAATTTGTTACTAATAAGTCTGGAAAATTGGGGGGGAAACATTTCTTTGTTCCAAGGGACAACCTCCAGACAACAGCAGTGACGACAAATCACGGCTGGATTCACTTTAAAACAATCTGGAATTCAAATACATCTTTTCAGATGAGTCACCCACCTTTAAATTTTTATATTCAGAACATCTTTTAAGGCTTTCAGGGCATTTCTCGGACACAGATTTGCCTTCTACCTGTTGGATACATTAAAGGTGCTCTATATGATATCCAGAGGATTAATATAGCAGCAAACAACTATTGTCTATGTAAAGATATAGAGGAGTAATGTCTACCTGAGCAGAGAATGAAGTTGCTCTCCCTCTGTGTGTGTTGTAATCTGAGCTTCTCTGTGCTTTGTTGACATATCTGAGGTGTCCGCGCATGTTTTTAGTGCATGTGAGCGTGCCCCACTGGCTAACTGAAGGCCGCCGCTCTGCACTGCTCTCATACGGCGGCTACAGCTGATAAACGCTGTCCCGACAGGTGGCACCGTTGCGGAGGCGTAGCAACCTCCCTCCGGTTCCCCACCAGGCTAACACTGTTAGCTCTGTCAGCACTGTTGCCGTTGTTCTCACTGTTAGTACCGTTAGCTGCAAGCATCCGGCTCAGCTGTCGTCATGTTGAGAGCCATGTGGAAGCAATAGAAATGCTCCCAATCTCACAAAGAGCACCTTTAACCATGCAATCATGGTATTTTTAGGACTTGCTTGAGTTGATGTTGTTTCTTCTTCTTCTCTTGTTTGTCAAATGTTTCCTTGATCCTACTAATTTTATTACAAATTTGCCTCAAGTGGCTTTAAAATCTGTACACCATACAAGACAAGTCATTAGACCCTCGATTCGGATAAAGAAAAACTCCCAAAACAAGGAAAAACTGGAAGAAACCTCAAGAAGAGCGACAGAGGAGGGATCCCTGTCCCTGGAGGGACAGATCAGGGAGATGTCGCGGGTACAGAATAAACCTACATAGAATACAGAAAAACCTACATAGTAAAATTACAGTATAGACAGAAGAATTGTACCTATTTCTTCATAGTGAACAATGATTTCTGTTTCCCATGACTAGAACAGAAGAACAGAGTTAATAATCAGTGAGGAGACACAGACATCAGCCCTCAAGGAGAGTCAGTTTACAGAGAAAAAGTTCTCTTTAACAAAATCCAGGACTGACTGATTTTCTAGGGTTGTTTTTTTTTTTGTCAGCACACTTTTTCAAACAGCATTTTAATCCTTCAAATCACTCAGAATATGAGTGACTCTTTTCTAAATCATCCCTGGGTGTTCCCTTAAAAATCCCACACAGTGTTTCTGGTGATCCAACACTTATTTGTGAGAAGTGTCATAAGTTTAGTGCGAGCGGCGCGACCCCCCGGCCTGAAGACAGCAGAGCAGTAAAAGTGTGTTGAGATCCAGAGTAAACAGTTTAAAGGTCCGTGTCCGTTAAAGCAAACCCTGAGAAGGCACAGCAGCTCAACAGCTGGGGCTCATGTATTCCCCGGTGCATACCTCATTTCCATCCTGTGCACGCCTGCATGGAGACACGTGCGCCTGGTGTTTCATGCTGCTTTGAAGATGTCAAATCTGCAGCCAGTTTTTGTTATGTTGTGAAGCACAGCAGGAATGTTGGAAGCATATGGTTGGACTGAGATGCTAATTTGTGTTGTATTTATGCAGATATGAGCCTTTAAATGCAACATTATGATCAGATGTTACAGAAACATACATTGTTTGTGCAAATAATTTACATCTCCTTGACCAAGACGTTTATGCCTGATTAAAGTGCCTCACTTTTATTCAGATTGAGGGTCTAAGGATACAGAGTACCACATGTTGTATGGATTGTAAACCCTTTGAAGCACACTTTTGATTTAAGATTTTGGGCTATATGTAAATAAAGTTGACCCGAGTCAACCTACATTTTATTTGTCTGGGTTTCAGCGGATAGTTTATGTGTCCAATGATGATTTAAAGTCTTCAAAACATCATACTTTTTCTAACTCCAGTTGAACTCTAATGTGGTTAAAAACACGAAAACAGGCCAAGTTGAAACTGGCTGGACTGGAAACATACAAACTCATGTCAGCATTTTTAGGGAACATATTTCATTCAGTAAATCCTTCAAACACAAAAACACAAATCTCAGCCCAGTGTGACACCAGAGCTGAAACTAGGACTGTAGTTTCTGTAAAACAAGCAGCTTTCTTCTGCTGATCAAAGCCTTAATGGAACAACACAACTTAAAGATGCTCTATGCAACATCCAGCGTATTAATATAGCAGCTAACAACTATTGTCTATGTAAAGATATAGAGGAGCAATATCTACCTGAGCAGAGAATGAAGTCACTCTTCCTCTGTGTGTGTTGTAATCAGAGCTTCTCTGTGCTTTGTTGACATCGCCGGGCCGGGCTTTTAGTTCATGCTCTTGCATGTGAGCGTGCCCCGTTGGCTCGCTCACATCCGCCGCTCTGCACTGCTCTCATACGGAGGTTACAGCTGATAACACCATCCCGACTGCTCCGCTGGCGACAGATATGGACAAAGGCATTAATTTTTGGAGTTGTCCGTACAAACTGATTCGATTTTGGTGGTCAAAGGTTACTGTGACTTAACAAATCACATTTTTCGTCCGTAACTCAAGAATTCATACGCTAATTATGATAATAAATAAAAAATGTCTAACAGGATAAAATGATGAAGTGATGACATTTTAGACAGACATGGATGTAAACCACAACTTGACTGGTCTGCAGAAGCATACAACCGCAGGGCGGTATTTCTAGTTTTTGATTGATTATCTTGGAGGCTTTTCAAACAATCAATTAAGTTAAGGGGCATGTTATTGTAGTCATATGCTGCGTTTGTTTTCCATCAAAGAAATGGTGCTTACTGTTTGAATTTAACAGGGTCATTTAACAAAGGGAATTTGCAGTAATACCAGGCATAAAAGCCACGTAACGAACAATAAACACCTGGAAGAGATTTTCTGTGCTCGTGTGTTTATAGTTTATGTTGAATTTTCAATCAAATCTCTTATTTTCATGTTCTTGACCTTTGGACAAAGTTAGTGTAATGGAAAATATACTGGCTTGTGTGACATTGTGACCTTGTTCTCCTGTATTGGAAATGTGGTGAGCTGACCCCGAAAGCACACTTCGCCTTTTTATTATACATGTGTATTCTTGTTTCTACACCTGTCTTTGAGACGGGTTTAGACTAGTTTCTGTGCGCTCGAAAGTTCTTAAAAACATACGACTCACTTCTGTAAGCTAAGTAGCCGCATCCTGCTTTGTTTGGATAAATAGATGCCTCACCGTTATTTGCGGGTGTTGCTCTCTGAACAGACTGGCAGACTGTATATGCTCTGTGTGTTTTGCTGAACAACCATTCTTGCAAGAATAAATAAGACAAAGACATTTATTGTTCCAGCATCTTTATCGACAGTTCTCATCTATTAAGGTATCAGGAGAATTTCCAACACATTAGTTAATCCTATATTTATGTCAGTAGTCTCATTGAGATCCGGATCTCTTTTTTCATGAGACCTGTACTGTAGGAATAAACACATACATAAGCATAGACAAACACAAGAAAGCCAACAAAACACACAATTTACTTGTGCTATCAACATTAATTCCACATTAAAGAAAACAATTAAAAAGTGGCATTCAAAATGCTTTAATATTATATTATGAAATATGCTTAATACTTGGTTTGTTCACTTTCAACTTTGTTAACTTAAAGTGTCCTGAATGTACAGCTTCTATTGTTTAAAGATATAAACTATGAAATACATTTTTAAATCATGAATCTATCATCTGTGCTACACAGCAGGAACCTGAATAGTTAACGTGAGAAAGCCGCAACACTTAGTTTGGGTTTCCTTTGTCGTCTGTTTTGACTAACCTCTCGGTCTGTATCTTGTTTTTCGTGGTTAGTTAATATAAGTCAGACACAAATGAAAGACAAGAGAATCTGACATTCATCAGATGGTCCTCATGAGGCGATTCTTCTCTCTTCAGCTGTCTTGATATTGACAGCGCCTTGAACTTGTTGCCAGTTATAGAAGAGGAAATAAAAGAAGCGGAAGATTAAGAGGTTCAATCTATTTAAGTTTGGCCTCATGAGACCGCTGGCCTGATGCTGAACTGGTCGTGCTTTTGATTAAACTTCTATTTTGATTTTGTGCTTTTTATATTCCTCGTCCGTGACTTTACCAACATGAGGTTTGTTATATTGTTTGTTTCTCTTCTTTATCTTATTTGTCTGTACACCTGACTGATAAACAGTTATGATTTAGAGCAGAACAACGGAGATTACACGACTCCAGATGTTGCTTTCAGGGCTTTACTGATGAGTCAGCCTCTCTTCTCACCTACAGCGCATTAAGTCATGTGTCCTTAAACAGCATCATCAGCGCGTGAGTACAACCAAATGTTACTTATTCCTTCACAGCTGAGCGCCATCTCCTCCGAGGCTCTAAAAATTGTTGCAAAACTGATGGGACTTTCCTGAAACCCTCCAGTGATTCCCGGTTTTACAAACAGGAACAAAAGTTTTATAGCGAAACAATTCAGCCAAAAGCTCTGATTACCAGCTGGAACTGTGTATTTTATTACCGGATGCAATATTATCTGATCAACAATCCTGTGAGGAGTACTTGATGTCTCAATCAGAAGACTCATATACACATACCAATAATAATGGTGACTGTTTCTGATTTATGTCTCTGCATCCAAACACTTGCCTTTAAAACTTTTAGCCTTCTTGTAACTGTTAAATGTTTGGGGGGAAAGCAGCGCAACAACTGAAGAATCATTTGTCTGCCTGAGAAATTATTACACAAAGCTCACCGAACTACACTGTTTGTAGCTATACCGGAAAGTAATGCACTGTAATTTGTACATATCCCACAAAATCAATTTGTATGTAATCCACTTAATCATAAACCAGGAAGTATAAAGAGCGATAAATGCTAAATATAATACTAAAGTTACACCACTTCAGTAGTTATCTTCACCCAAATGTTGATTTATTCAACTCGGTCTCAACTCGTCAAATACCGGCGATTGGGCAGCGCTCCTCAGCATCAGAAACCGAAGCACGGAGGCACCCTTTAACAATAGTGTTTGACAAACAGGACTTTAAACTAACTCCAATGTAAACCCACCCGCCGTGTTATTCTACGGTCGGAGCAAGAGGCGTAGTATTAAGAGCGTTAGAGTCCGTTCAGGGTGGTGGATGGGTCACACAAACACAAGACTTTCAACCAGGAGACCGCTGTTCGTGTCCCGCGTGAAACTAAAAGTAACGTTGACTTATTTTGTCACATGAATCGTCGGTATCTTCAGTCCCCTGAGTCACAGGAGTCGCTAGTCAGTGAAGTTAACGTCAACGATGACCATTTCCTAACCCTAACTAAGTGGTTGTGTTGCCTAAACCTAACTTCCTGGGAAAACGGAAGTTTATTTTGAAAGAACACTATGCATGTAACGAGCGTATATTGACACGCCGTCCCTAGTCCGTCCAAAAGTAACGTAAGACATGCGTTGGTCTCCGATGCTGAGGATCATCGGAGACCAACGCATGTGGTACGTCAGAGTTTGACGAGTTGGGAGTGAGAATGTGTTGATTTATGTCACATAACTTCCGTACTTATGTAAGGCCACTTTCGTAGTTATTTTAACCCAAACCACGATCTTTTCCTAAACGTAACATTCGTGGGAAAATGCACGAAAACTGAGGAATAACTGTTCAAAGAAGAGCTGCGTATAGATGCAGATGTGTCCTCCACATAAACTTCTTCTCACATAAATACAATGTTTCTATGGTAACAATTTGGGAGAAAAATCAGCTTTCTACATGCCACAACAAGAAATGAAATGTCAGAATCATTGACTGGGTTTCAGGGAGTGTTTATGTTGAGTTTTTATAACAGTTTATGACCAAAACACTGATGTGTGTGGCGCTCACATAACGTCAGCTGGTGATTAACAAGCAGCTCCGGCAGCCAACATGTTCCCTCTCTTTGGCTGCAGTTGCATCATTTTGAAGGAGAGGGAAAGTGATGCATGAACGAGCCATCAGAGGGAACGCTGAACTTGGACCGCTGGTGTTGAAGTCCAGATGTGATTTTTGATCTTTATAATGACGAAGAGAACTTAGGAAGTGACTTTTTTTCCAGTTGTTGTTTTCCATATTTTTATCCATGTACTGCAGCGTAGATGTGGTTCTTCTCTTTGAGTGTTTTGGAAAAGGGAATTTGTCAAGAGGTTTATATTTTCACTTCTCAAAATCCTTTTTTTGGATTTTGGATTTTGCTTCTCAGGCTACATACAACCTGTCTTACCTTACTGAATCTAGGGCTGCAACTCACGATTATTTTCTCTATTAGTCGTTTGTAACCTGGGAATTCACAACAAAGGATCCTAATTAACTTTTCATTGGCATTGTTGCCGTGGTGCAGGCACACAATACGCTGTTAAAAGGTCATGGTCGTTTCACATATTTTTATGACATCACATGACATCACATATCGTGTGTCCCCCACATCAGAAAGCAAATCTACATCCTTGGGATTTGTGGAGGTTTCTTTAATAAATATTTATTGGGTTTTCACTTTACAAAAGGCAGAGTTTGAACAAAACAGGAACTATAAAAAAAACAGACAGTGAAAACAAAGGAAAACAGATGTGAGGAAAGAAAAAAAGAAAACAAAAACAAGACAATTGGCTCAACGTAATGGAGAGAAGCCTCCAAACCAGTTCAAACAGTCATCTTGAGCTGCACTGCTGCGTTCACACGGGATATACCGGACTCTCTGTAGAACTACCAGAACTACCAACTACCAACAGAACTACCCAACAGGGCCTTGCATCGCCCTGAAGGGGTTTATTTCACAACAACGCCCTGCTATCTATACATTATCACGCTTATTACACCGCTACTTACTTAAGAAATCAATAATTTGACATAAAAACAGTCTGCCAGAGTCTAACATCAGAACTGCGCCCATAGCAACGGTCTGTTATACATAGCAACGGTGTGTTATAAAGAAATAACAGACCATAGAACGCAGTGATTGACAAGAATCATTATTCAACAAAGCCGTGTAATAATATAATATATTACAACCACCTCAACATCCACCTGCACTCTCTGTCTTTAACGAGACTTTGTGCAAATCATAGCAGAGTCTGCACAGTTCAGAAGTTGGTCCTACTTTTAAATATTAAATAAATTGTCCATTTTGAACACTACAATGTATAAATTCTTTCTTCCTTCCTGTGCAGGTACTGGTCTGATCTGGATGGACGACGTAGCGTGTGCAGGGAACGAAGACACCATCCACCAGTGTAAGTTTTCTGGCTGGGGAAAAACCAACTGCGGCCACGTGGAGGATGCTGGTGTGACGTGCATCGTCTAAAACCTTCATGATCCTGGTACTGCTGCAGCGGCCGAGCTTCTCCTCAAACAGTGCCTTCAACTTTTAAGAAGCTACAAGGTGCACAACGTCCTGCCACATCGCCCGGGGTGTCACAGTAGCAGTATGTTGTTTTTTACCTGCAAAAAAAAAAGGTGACAAACCTCCACGTTGTGCATGAACTAAATCTGCAGCTTTTTTTTTTAAAGGTTCGTGATTAATGATCGTTTTAGCTACAAGACTGAATCATGGGAGCTAAGAAAATGCACACATTTTCAAACTTTGAGCAACCATATGAGCTGGGGATGATCGCACGACAGGACTCTTCATCAGGACTGAATTACAGAGCTCACCTGTCTTCAATGAAGGCCCAAGGTCAGCTTTCAGAGGGTGCGTCTGTCCTCAGAGGCTCGTCTGGGGGCAGGTTTGCTGTTTTGACCTCCAGCGTGGATTAGAAACTAATCCAACAACTTCATAATCCCAGAGTCTTCCTTCGTCTCTCAAGTTTCTGAGGAGCTGAAACGGCACATAAAGGAACTGATTCTTCATTTACAGGCAGCTGCTCTTCACAGTATTATGCAGGAATGGCTTTTGAGTGATGCTAAACATACACAGTGTTGCCTTATTATACATCATATAGCATTACCTACAGTAGTAAGCACTCATTTGTTGATTAGCAGGTCGAAAACTGGACTATATTTGGGCTAAAATTTCACCTTTTTTCAACTACTTTTAAAGGTTCTGTGTGGAGTTTTATATAAACATTCAAAGTTATTCACCAAAACACATTGTGTGTATCCTTGAGATCTAACAAACGTGTAGAGTACATTAACTTCCTCCTAAAACCTGTGCAAAGACCTTTTTGAAATATTTTTAATCATGCATTGTTTACATCCATGTTTGCTAGCTAGCGGTTTTCCTCTTCCTTGCCTTTGTTGGCAAATTGCTACGTCTTTCTGTGCATCACTGCCGAAGCACCCGATTTGACGATTATCAGCTCATTAAATGTACGTTATCAGTCATTATAAGCCTCATAGACGTGGATTAGTGTGGCTTACTACGCCTACTACGCTGTAAAAATGAAAGCGAAAAAGCAACACGTTCTAACACGTTGTCAAACTGAATGAAATTATATGTTTTGAAAACGAACAAAACTGCTTGTTTA
The DNA here is from genome assembly GCA_916701665.1 of Sebastiscus tertius. Taxonomy (NCBI): domain Eukaryota; kingdom Metazoa; phylum Chordata; class Actinopteri; order Perciformes; family Sebastidae; genus Sebastiscus; species Sebastiscus tertius. The sequence goes on from CAKAOH010019244.1 coordinate 25,057, forward strand.
TGTTCAGGCAACGAAACTACAACATCTTTAGGTTTCTAACTTAAACTACTTAGTTAATTTTATGGAAAAACATCGTGTTTTTGCTTAAAATAACTACACATTGTTGGTTTCACACGTGATGGGAACGCCGGTGAAAGTCCTGTGTTTTGTGTTCCATCCATTACTCCCGATTTCCACCCCATGTGGTGTTTCATTCTGTCTGCACTACAGCACCTGACTTACGCTTCTGCGCCTGTCATAATTACTGCAGTCGTTAGAGGTCACTGTGTCTTCTTTTATTCCTTCGTTTGGTGATTGCCCATGTGAATAGATGATAAAACCTACTAGTGGGTGACCTTCTGACCCATATCTATGAGGCTTACGACTGATAACAACCATTTAATGACCTGATAACAGTCTAATCTGCTGGCCTAAGCTGCAGTTTTTTAAACTCTAATCAATATTTTTTTACATTTTATAAACAGAGAATTATTACTTACAGTAAATCTGTACAAAGTTCATTGTTTTGCTTGAAAATCTCACTCTTTTCTGTCAAAAATACTCTGATAAATCCACTCCATACAACCTGCCCAGCAACAAAAGACAGACACAAAAAGTTAGCGACAATCTGGGGAACTATTTAGCAGCTAAAGAGCCAGATATGTTTCTGAGTAGACGGTGGAGACCAAAAACAGAGCTAAAAGGAGATTTACATCCATCAGGTGGACAGAAACACGACTCCAACTTTACGAGGAGTAGTATTGCAGCTTTTTAGCGCTGTTTTAATCTCAACATTCAGATGTCTTTTTGACCTGCAAATCACCAAATCTGTGTTTACTGTGTGCTTTATTTTTTTAACGAAAATGGAAAAAATAATGCGACTAACAAAGAAAGAGTTATCAGTCACTGCAGTTGACAGATGATGCGATAATGAAGAACAGAGAGCAGATGAGTATAAACAGATGGACGACAGCCCTGTACAATTTACGACTGTCATCGTTTACTGCCAAAAGTTGGGTTGATTCAGCATTAATATGTGTATGCACACACTCACACGAAACCAACCATAACAGACAAGCTTTCTCTTCCGAGTTTTATGCCTCTCTCAGAGGGGTTTAAACTTTACGGCTGCTCTTGAATCCAAAAAGGCTGGTACCTCCCAGGTGTCCCAACAGGGTCGTGCTTCTTTACTCAGTCATGTTTTATATTTGAAGAGGGGGAACTTTTTTAGTGCACCTTTTAAAATTTGGCAATCTCACAAACCTGAAAGAGCTGTAGTTGAGTTCCCTCTGCTCCTATATTCTGTAGTGAAATCTGTCTGTGTGAGCTCTCCCAGTTCAAACAAATCATGAATTGTATGGCCCACTTTATTTGTATGGAAATTAATCTGCACACATGATGTCCCTGTGAGGGAGGAAAAAAGTTTGGATATGAATTTGACTTTTCAGGGCGGTTTCAGCCAGACGTAATTTTTTCTACCTCATGTTCAAGTGCCTTGGTGTTTGTTGAGGGTTTCTGTTTTAAACCGCAGAAGAAGATAAATTAAAGAGGGGAAAGGGAGTCTTGGGAAAGGGAAAATGAGGTGAGAAACCAGACTCAATAGACTGTGTCTCAGAAGACGCTATGGCAACTCAAAAGGGAATTGTGGGCTTCAAAAGTTGTTCTGAGAACTCACTCAATAGCTCGTACTCAACAAAAAATCAGGTATAATTTGTATGAAGTCTTATCATCAAGTCATTTCTCACACAGAAAGCTGTTATCATTTTCTACATCTGTATCATCACACATACTTTCTTTTTTAACCCTTTGCTACATAACAACAAACACAATTGAATACATTGCAAACGTTATCAGACATTGATAACTCTTTGGCTCACCAGGAAGCTAGTTGGTTATCTGTTTCTTTTTCATTAGCGCATCCTTCATGCTGAAGAGTTTTCATTTTGTTCACAGGGTTTGGAAACTGTTTCATAAAAGCAGCATTATTATTATTACTATACACATTAGAGCTGAAACGATTACTCAATTAATCAATTAGCAGATTGATTCAATCGGATCGGGTACCAGCATTCAAACATTCTCTGGCTTCAGCTGCTTTTCTCTGTTCTATATCATTTAAAATTGAATATCACTTTTGGACTGTTTGTTGGACAAAATATGATATTTGCATGATGGATATTTTCTACTATTTTATGGACCAAATTAATCTATTAATCGAGAAAATAGTTGGCGAATTAATCAATTATGAAAACCCCCCCTTTTGAATCCAAAAGTGGCACTTTAAAGCTGAAATGCAGCAGATTAATTTGCCCAAATTCCTCTCAGATATCAGGCGGGAGGAATTCTTCTCCCCGCACAGGAAGCAATAAAACATGATAATGACATGTGAAATACAGCAGCTGACAGTGACAGAACCACATATGACACCAGCTCAAAGGATTTCTGGGCAGTCGAGTCCTTCGAATGTATAAAACATACATTAAAATGTAGATGACAGATCTCTCAGCAACTTGGTTCTGCCAAAGTACAAAGTTTATGACACGAATCATCATAGGAACCATCAAACAATCCGACATTAAACAGTCAATATACAGTTAATTTATAGTATTAGCAGCTTGATATATGGTACGATTACACTTTTATGTCTAGTAGTTTGTCTTTTTGCTGTCGGCCATGAGGTGGTTTTGCTTGAAAGGAGTGAATGGAACAAATTAGACATTTACAAGGTTATAGAGTTGAATACTTCCCAACTAATGTGTGCTTGATTGAGTGTCATACTCTCAAACACACACACACACACACACACACACACACACACACTCACACACTTGTACAATATGAGCTCTGTTTTTCTGTGCTGACAGTACGACTGAGTGGCAGCCAGCTCTTTATGCCTCGTCCTGATGACCCTCATTCATCTTGTAGAGGCGTCACATTCAGCACTTTGGCCGTGGAGGAGTTTTTACTTTAAAGCTCTAAGCCAAAGATAACACCCAGAGCTGTTTCAGTATATTTTCACTCAATCGCTTATTTGTCATCTCCTCTTTTTAACAAGAGGAATAAACAAAATATGATTGAAATTCCCTTGGAGCATATCCTCAGAAAATAGCTTTGTATTTACGCAAGTTTGAGTATGTTTTACTCCACAGTATTGACACCAGCACGCCTTTAATATTCATTAATGTTAATCTATTTTGATAGAAGCAGGAGCCATCAGTGTCGCTACGAAGACATGGCAGTGCTCCCAGCTTTTGTTTCTTTTCTTTTTTGCTACTGAAGAGAGACAATTTATCAAATTTGGTGCCATTTCCTTTTTAACTTAAGCGGTGCCAAGTGTGAGAAGTAAAGATCAACGTTATCTCATCTCATCTACGTCCTCAGTATCTTATACTATAGGTATTTGCCAGTAGATTAGACTTCCATAACATTTCTTAGAGGCAGAGCTGCTCTAGTTATACCTCAGTGAGCAGAGTCAGATATTTGCAGCACAACTTTACTAACGGTTACTTTATTGGCAATATATTGTTAATAAATATTAATGTCAGTTGCTTCTCTCATCCGTGACCCTGACATTTATGATCTTGACTGGTCAGCGAGGCGAAACAACAGCAGCTTATCAATAAGATATTTTGGCTAGTTTGAGCACTAGAAGTCAGTTAGGCCTTTTATTTACAGATAAATTAAGAGATTATTGGTTGGAGATTGGTGCCGTTTCCACTTACAAACACCTTTTTTGCCCATTGTACAGATTGAAATTTACAAGGTGCAAAGTGGAAGAAGTAAAGAACAATGTGTTCAGTCCTCTGAATGTGATGTTTAATAGGAAAATAGCATAGTCGGTCTCCTCATTATCATTTGATAGGTATTTGCCAGTAGATTGGACTTCTGTATAAATGTCTTAGAGTCACAGTTATACCTCAGTGAGCAGAGTCTAGTATTTACAGCATAGATAGCAAGGTATTATGGGAGCACTAAAAATCAGTTAGGCCTTTTATTTACAGGTATGTTAGGAGATTATTGGTTGGAGATTGGCAGACCAAGCAGCTACAGAAAATCAGTTTCTTTTTTTGTACCATTTTTCTCACTTATGACTCAATTTTTAGCTCCCAAATTTCAATTACACCGATTGAAATGTAAGTGATACACACTTTTGTGTTCTACTATCAACATCAAGAGCTCCAATGGGACTGGATATAGAAATCAGGATACATTTGAGTATGTTTTTATTAAGCAGATTATTAAAAAATATCAACAACAAACCTCCTGCAGTTCATTTACCTAAAGTTAAAGAAAATTAGATGAATATTCATAACAACATAGCTGCTCACTGTCACCTCCAGGTGCTGCTTTTGGAGGAAGGTACAGTAGATTGTACATTTTACAGGTATGGAATAATCACATAGGATCAATAGTACTGTAGGTTATCCTTTGTGCTCTGAAAAGTAAAAACACAGTTGTCCCGGGTTTTTCTGACTGATTCTAGTTGGTTTGATAGTTTGGTTGGTTGGTTTTCCTCTTTAATATACAGTACATATACATAACTATGTAATGTTCAAAATCCCAAGAAATTACATTTGTGTCTCCTGCTGCAAACGGCTGCTTTTGTGAACCTGGCTTTATCCAATGTTCAGATTTCTGATCTGGAAATGTGTGCAAATTATCGCATATTTAATAAGATAGTGCCTCATTTGCACATTTAAACATAAAATACAAAAAATAAGTGCCTTATTGTAAGTAATCAACTGGGAAAGTTTCATGGTGATATCTATTTGTTAAAATTTTTATCCTATTCACCTGGGGTATTTCCCCTTAAAATACACTTCTTACTCTAACAATATCCTGGTAAATATGGATTCTGGAGACGGCAACATGTGAAAGTTGTGCAGACCAATCACATACCAAAACCATATGTGCACAATTCAACCATAAAGAAATGTGCAATCCCAGTGTCTCCTCCAGTTGATCCTCTTCTCACAACTAAATGTATTTTTTACTGATGTTCCTTCCCGGCGAAGTTGCAGCCTCTCAGATATCCGAAGGATAAAACGGTTGTGATGTGATTTCCTGATTGGTTAGAGGCTCCGCTGACCTCACATCAATGCTTCTGCCTCACGGGGTCAAATAACTCGAATATTTGACTTTGAAAATGTAATGCAGCCTAATGCCATCGCTTATGAAAGTGAGAACACATTGCAAAGTGCACTTAATCACTTAAATGTGTCATTTTTATTTTTTTTTAAATGTATACTTTGTTGTACAAAGACCTTACTGTGCTATACTTTGGTATAATGGTCTGTTTTTTATTACATTGTGCTGGTCATAACACATATAAGGGCTATGGAGTTAACAAGATACGTACAAAAATAAATTCCTAAATCAAACATGATTATGTCAAGAAAATACTCGACACAGTGCTTCACTTTTTACTTTATGTTCTGTTGATTTGTACCACTAAAATGCTGTATATGCACTGCTGAAGTAATAAAATGTAGATTTGTTTAAACAGGTGAAGTTTGTTATTCTTGATAACATTGAGAGGTGGATTGGAAACAGGGAATTTAAAGACGTCAAGCAGGTGAAGAGAGAGGGAGGAAGCTAAACTTGTACATGATCACAAGCGCGACCTGAAGCACGTGGGCATGTAACGCCACGCATGTGCCGTGATTGACAGCTCTGAACAGTAATTACAAGTATGATGGTTTCCACATGTGAAGCGGATGTAGAAATGATTGGATGAAAAATCACCTGATGTCCGACACACATGGCCGACAGTCAGAACAAAGACTGTGAAGCCGGTTTGACTGGGGTCAACGTGGTTTCACTTATCCTCCAGGAAGGTAAGACTTTATACTAGTTTTTATTAGATACAGTGAAATATATACTGCAGTTCTGCAAGTGGAACCAATTTTACACACATGTAGGCTGCAGTAGATGGTTGGCCGAATGGATGGATGGATTTTTATAAAGAAATTTTAGTCGACTAAGACCAAAACAACCGATTAATCGACTAATCGACTAAGAGGGTGCAGCCCTATATATTTGTGTTGTTACATGGTCATTATAAATACATATTCTGTCCCATATGTGAGCTAATATTCTGGCTGTGTCAGCTTGATTTGCATCTGCATTTAAGGAATAAAACTGGACTTTATATTCCTTAAAGGGACTATTTGTAACTTTCAGAATTGCTTCTTAACAGCAACACCTGTGGCCGTGAAATCAACGAAAGTCAGCGTCGAGCTCGCGCTTGCTCGCTCTAAATATCCCTGAACGTACATCGCTCAACACAGTGAGGCGACACACGTCAGCTAAAACCACAAGCTGCTTGGCAGTAATGTTAGCTGACCAGACAAAGGTCTCTCCATGAACATGATTTAGATCTGATCTTAGTGTTGGCTTTTCCTGCCTCAGCGCAGGCTGATGCAGCGGGGCTCTGCAGCGTGTCTTCCTGCAGGGAGACACCGGCACCCGGTAGGTAACGAGACGGTAACGTTACTCGCTGAGAAGCTGCGTCACTTCACAAGACACGGGAAACCTCTGTTGGTCTGGAGGAGCTGCAGCATTTATTTCTGCACAAACGTCCACTGAACATTCACTAGATATTCTCAGAGCTACTAACTCTTCTGCAGTGTGGAGTGAGCGCGCATTCACGTCTAGAGGTGGAGCGAGCTGAGCGAGAACGCGCGCGCTGTCTGAGTGAAGGCAGGCAGGCAGGAGGAGAGGCAGCGGCCATACGCGAACGCACATATGCGAGCGCGTATGTGTCCCGACCCGGTACATTTATACGCTTAAAAAGTTACAAACAGTCCCTTTAACTGCTAATTTAATTATGTATTTTTTTCTTTCACTGTACATGTACTGTTTCAGAGCTGTCATTTCATACATCAGATTTATTTTTTTAAATAAATTGGTCCCTTAATTGAAAACCTTTCCACCACACATGTCTTAAAAACTGAGGTTCAAAGTTCACTTCTAGATCTTGAAAGCAGCAGTTGAGAAAACAATCTCACCACAGGGGCAATTTAGCTGTTCTTAGGCTTTCAATCATCCCCTTGTGGTGAGCTTGTTTTCTCAATTTCTTGAAAAAATGTTATTTTTTGCTCTCATAAATCTGTAGTAATTCTGACTATTAGAGATAGATCACAGGAGTTACTGAGAGCTGAGAGGAAGACATGCTGTATATGCAATGTAAGCGTGTTATGTAACAACGTCCAAAGCAGACAGCAGACATGTACATACAGAGAAGTTCCCAAAAGGGTGAGTAAAACATGCTAAAAAAGAACAGCATGCAATATCTTCACAGTGTGATAGTAAAACGTAGGTGTAATATTCAGATATCCAAATATGTTTTGCCATGTAGTGCATGAACGTCCTGGATTCCTATCTATTAAATATCTTTTTTGTGGTTCAAAACAATTGAAAATATATATTTTTATGTGCTTTGTTGTTGTTTACATGGTCATTATAAATATATGTTCTGTCCCATATGTGAGCAAACATCTGGTTGTATCTTATGATAAAGGTAAATTGAATATTAGCCTCCTTCAAGCTGCATGAATGATCTGTGTAAATGACATAACAGAGATAATTTGACACACTTTGGTCCTCTTATTTTTGTATTTGAATCATTACATCAAGGTATGTGACTGTTCTTAATTTGATGGTGATATTAAGCACCATCCTCTCTTTCTTTCTGGCTGTTTCTCTGTGCTCTGACTAGAGAGTAACCCGTCCTTATTCTATAAAATACACCACAACATGTGGCAGCACGAGCCCATTTCAAACATGAGCTCATTTTGCCTTCAGGGGAACGAGGGATGGCTTCCCATCCATGTCCAGTTGTCATCGGACCACATTCCTGCTCCTCTTCCTCATAATGAAACGGTTATCCCTCCACACAATGAGAGGAGCCGGCAGGGAACATCTGCACTATATGAAGGAGATGAAACAATAATGGGACCATGAGAGTCGAGGTCGGAGGTCAACTTCATCATCGGAATGAGTGAAATTCTTTCATACAAGGCCTCGATATTAAGGAGAGGACAGACACTGTGATGAAGATTAAAGATCACATTTTGTAAAAAGTGAGATTTTCATGTCTTTTTTTAAGATAAAGCAGGTTTAAGTGCTATATGAATACTTTGAAAGTACCAAAACGCTCATTCCACAGAGAAATACACACAGCCCGTATTCAGAAACTCTGCATTTGAAACAAGCAGTCAGGATTTCTGCCCATTTGTGATGTCACAAATATACAATATTTAGACCCATTACACGGTTTTAAACATAAACATTCTAAATGTGTCCCAGTTTATTTCCTGTTGAAGTGTGTATGTGAATGTCATCAACTGACAGGAAGTAAACATGGACCCAAACTGTTTCCTAGCAACGCAATTCTGTTGCAATTCCATTGAAATGCACTAAAACGGAGCGTTTCAGACAGAGGCTAAATACAGGTATGCTCAGGCAGACAGCATGAGGAAAATAAAGGTTTTTTTTAACATTACAGCATGTAAACATGTTCTAGTAGAAAACACAAAATAAAGTATGAACCTGAAAATGAGCATGAAAATGGAGCTTTAAACATATAAAGTAGGCTACTAAATTCTCAAAAGCTAGAAAATCCTTGGAATCTCTTGTGCTGGCATTATCATCGTTATTGTTTAAATTCAGAGTTAGTATTAATCTATCTATCTATCTATCTATCTATTTTATAACGTGACCGCCCTCTGTTGGTGAAAAGCTATATTACAACTGAAACTGTTTTTAAAATCATGTTGAAATATATTTAGAGTAACGCTGAGCCATCTTTATGATCACAGTTAATAACATTTATACTCCCTAAAGCAGGGGTCAGAAACCTGCAGCTCTTGAGCCACATGCAGCTCTTTAGCTCCTCTCCAGTGGCTCCCTGTGGATTTTTAAAAATGGAAATGAATAACTGTTTTTTTGTTTACATTTTCATTTTTATTGATCATTGTTGTAGGTCTATGGTACGACAGAGTATTAGGAGGAAAAAAATATATCTGAGATTTCGAGAATAAAGTCAGGATTACGAGAATAAAAAGTTGTAATATTATAAAGTAGTAATTTTACATGTTATTTTTCTCGTAAAGTCATGACTTTATTCTCAGAAATTACAACTTTTTTTGTTAAATTATTACCTTATTTTCATAAGATTATGACTTTTTTTCTTGTAAAGTTATGACTTTATTCTCATAATATTAAAAAAAAAATTCTCGTAAAGTTATGACTTTATTCTCGGAATTTTACGACTTTTTTCTTGTTAAATTCAGATTTTATTCTCGTAATATTACGACTTTTTTCACGTAAAGTTATGACTTTATTCTCTTAATATTACGACTTTTTTCTCGTAAAGTTATGACTTTATTCTCATAAATTACAACTTTTTTTTGTTAAATTATTACTTTATTCTCGTAATATTACGAAATTTTTTCTTGAAAAAGTATTACTTTTATTCTTGCAAATTACGACTTTTTTCTTGTTAAGTTATTACTTTATTCTCGTAATATTACGACTTTTTTTCTCGTTAAATTATGACTTTAATTTTCGTAAATTATGACTTTATTCTCATAAATTAAAACTTTTTTTGTTAAATTATTACTTTATTCTCTTAATAATCCAATTTTTTTTCCTCGTTAAATTATGACTTTATTTTTCGTAAATTACGACTTTTTTTCTCGTTAAATTACGATATTTTTCTCGTAGTATTATGACTTTATTCTGTAAATCTCAGATGTTTTTTCCCTCAATGTGGCCCTAATACTTCTTCATCACAATGCTAAAATGTTTGGCGGCTCCAGACAGATTTTTATTTATTTAATTTTTTGCCTAATATGGCTCTTTTGATAGTAAAGGTTGCTGACCCCTGATCCCTGCATTAAAGTCTTATCAAATAAAGAAATTAGCTTTAACTAGCTTTTTTCATTTCCAGCATGAAACGCCCTCCGTTCAGTTTGTCCCTCCGCGGCCTCCGTCGTGCAGCCGGGTTGAAGCCGGAAGTGGCATTTTGAATGTTCGGCGCGTTTTGATCTAAACTTCATCAGTTCAGTTTAGTTGTGAAACAGTGAAAGAAAACGCAGGTAACGTTGCATTTATTAACTAAACTATGGGCTTATCTGACTCAAAACACTATAAAAACAACTTAAATCCGGCTGTCTTCATTACAACATTAGTAACGAGTCACTTTAGTTAGTATCGAAGTTAACGTTTGCTGTTGACGTTAATTAGACTACTGTGCCAGACTCCATTCACAATAATGCGTTTTATTGTTATTTTACGTATTCTTAGACAAATATAACTTTATACATAGTTAGTAAAACATTAGACAGTTCAGATTTTAATTCGGCTTATATCACATGCATTAAAACGTCACTTATTCCTATAAAATATTAACTTTTAGGACCTTAAAGGGGAGACATCCCAGGGGATAACAATTGACACCCACCATGAAAATTCCCCATTTTGTTGATTCAGTTTTGTATTACAAGTTTTCTGATTTGTTTCAAATATTTTTATTAGGAAGCATGTGCATGTCAGTGATACAGACTTCTGTGTGGTGTGAATAACAACTACTTTCTGATATATATATCAACAAAAACAGACAATACTAGGAGCTAAGGGCAAACAAAAATGGAGACAAGCAAATACAAAGAACATAAGTAGTTAAAGGGGGAAAAAAACAACAAACAAAAACAAAACAAAAAAATAAGATAAATAAATAAAACAACACCCTAAGAAATTTTGTTTGAATTTGCAAATGAGGTATTATCTTATCAAATAATGTGCTAATTTGCATACATTTCTTTTCTTTTTCTGTTTTTTTAGCTTACTTTACCTTTTTTATTTTACTCATTGTATTTACTCATTTTACTAAATGTAACTTACTTAATTGTTATTCCTTTAGGCACTGGTGCTAGAAATAGTACTTTTCTTTTTATACACTTGAACTTGTTGTAATTTTGTTGTATTTGTGAGCAATCTCTGACACAAGAATTTCCTTCGGGATTAATAAAGTTTTATCTTATCTTATCTTTCCAGAACAGAAATCTGAACATTGGATAAAGCCAGGTTCAAAATTATTGTTCTATTTTGTTGACATAGAGTCAAAGGTTTTTACAGAGGGAGTTTTGGATGTCTCTTTGGAAAATACTGTCAACAGCTATAAAGAAAACCCATGTTTTTATGAATTAAATATTATATAAATCAAGAATGATATATAAACAAACCCCTCTGTAAATCACCTTCAGAATATAGATGGGAATAAAAATGGAAAGTTTGGATGTAAGTGCTACTGAAGTGGAGATTTCTGGCTCAGAGTCTGAGAAAAAACTTAATTTGAAAAAAGGCCATTAAAGATATATATTGTAAAATCCACTACATATTGGTGAATACTAGGTTAAACAATTTTAACTAATAGGTAAAGTCTCAAAATGTACTAGTACATGAAAAGCAATGTGTCTCTCCTTAAGTCACTAGTGTTGATATTAAGATTAAATGTTATGTGTTTGCGTTATTAGCTGTATCCCTATGTGTTTTCCCCTGTTAACTATTGTAGTATTTGTTTTCCTCGGACAGAATGGCCTCCCCCACCTCAGGCAGCGACGAGGGCGCATTCAAGACCCCTAAAAGCATCCGAGTGAAGAGCGTTGGAAGCGGCGGAGGGACCCCAATCACCATCCCGGCCTCACCTTTCATGAAGAAGTTGGGCTGTGGGACTGGAGTCAACGTTTACCTCATGAACAGGTTTGTAATGTTCTCTGATTATAAGAACACATTGTTTATAATAATGTATATCTCCTCATTTCTCCTCTTTCTTCTTCACCCTTTAATATAAGAATATAGCTTAAAATATCTATCTGTTTGCGGTTTAATTCACCAAGAAGCCCTTAACTTAAAAAAATCCTAGGCTTTTTTTAGAAATGGTTCACCATGGTCCCTCGGTGTAGTTAATTTAAATAATACTGTGAGAACAACAGGATAGCTTCTGAAATGTATATTTTATTGAAAAAAAGTTGCTTTAGTGTATTACAGATGCATACTGGATGACAGAGGCGAGTAGATTCCTAAACATTTAAATCACAATGAATGACGTATGTACTTTAGCAAAGCCAAATTAAAGTACCAAATGTGTGCATGGAGTTTCATGCATCAAAATAAAAATAATTTAAGTCAAAATATATTTACCATGACTTTGCAAATCCATCTTTAGTATAAATTGTTAAATAGTGCTGTTTCCCAAGCCTACTGCATATGAATGATAGATAATATGTTTATGTTGTTGATCAAATGAATCCTAGAATGGGAAAGTTGAATGCGTCTCCCTGGGCTGTGAAGAAGATCAACAGCAGGTGTGCATCCGGACAGACGGCGGTTTACCAGAAGCGCCTGAACGAGGAGGCCGAGGTCCTGAAGGGAATCAATCATCCAAACATTGTTGGTAAGACATGACCGCAGGCAACCATACCATTAGATGCCACCAAATACTACACACTGTACCTGACAACATAAAGGTAAACTTGCTTAAGGTTCAGATTGTAAATGCTTAAACTAGGCTGTAGGCTTTTCCATGGCTTGTTAGTCAGCTTATTTTAATTTCCCACCAAGTACACCAATCTGGTGTTGACTGATGTTACAAGTATGGAAATGAATAGCTCATTTTGTTAATTCTGTGTCCTTATTATCCCAACATTAAAGGGTTTCGTGCCTTCACCACGGCCAAAGATGGATCAAAGTGTCTGGCGATGGAGTACGGAGGAGAGCAGTCCCTCAACGACCTGATCGAGAAGAGGAGAGAGGACGGCCTGAAAGCGTTCCCCGCTGCCAACATAGAAAAAGTAGCGCTGCATGTTGCTCGTGGCCTTCAGGTAAATCACAGACACTCTTGGTGTTAACATGTATCATATCTGGATTAACTTCACACCTGTGTCCCTGTATACTCATGATGTTTGTCTTCATATGACAGATTACTGCACACATCAGCTGCTCTTTTTTGTAGTTGATACCTTCTCCTGCTTGTTAATCATCCTCCAGTATCCTTCTAGAGCTGCAACGATTAATCGATTAGTTGTCAACTATTACATTTTCGGAAACTATTTTGATAATTGATTAATTGGTTTCAGTATTTATGTATAGAAAATAAAGAAAATGACCTCATTCCAGCTTCTTAAATGTGAATATTTACTAGTTTCTTTACTCCTAACAATATTATTATTATTATTATTAATTATTTTATTTATACTAATAATAAAGAATAATATGATTTAATAAAATATCCATGGGAAACCGTAGACAAACCCACTGACAACATCAGTCGTTCATTCTTTCCCAAATCATATTTGTCTCGTCTCAACATCAGCCATCTTTCTAATTTAATTTTAGAAATGAGGATTGTTTAACAAAACCAAATAAACACAGAAGGACATTGTTAAGCCTTTGTTTGTTTGTTTCTCTCCACAGTATCTCCACAATGAGAAGAAGCTGTTGCACGGCGACATGAAGTCGTGCAACGTTGTCATCAAGGGCGACTTCGAGACCGTTAAGATCTGCGATGTCGGTGTGTCTCTGCAGCTCGACGAGAACATGAGAGGTAATTAGTGACTGTTCATGTCAGTCAGGATAAAAATAAACTGAGTGGCTTTGATGTGAAAATACAGCACTGTACTTTCTGTGTGAGGGGTGGTGAGAGGGATAGTGGGAGCTCCCACAATGATCACTGTTTGTACACAAGTTCAGGGACATCTTAAAAACAACACAATTTATTTCTAGCTCCTCAAAAAACTTTGAATTTGAGAATAACTGAAAATAGTTGTTCATTGCTTTAGACAACAGGGAAAATATAGCACTTGATTTTTTGCCTGTATCTACATTTTTTATTTACAGTAAACAGTCATATCGCAAAACACCAGTGTCATGCTGCGTTCACACTACGAGCGACACAGTAACAGGCTACAAATGAAGCTACAAAAACGCTTCAAAACGTTGAGACCAGCTCAAATTTATTTGTCATGCAGCAACAAGAGTTGGCCGTCAGTTTATAGCTTCATGTCACCGGCTTCCATTGAAAATGACTTGTAGCCTGTTGCTGTGACGCTTGTGGTGTGAACACAGCATAAGTTGACTGATAGAGTCTTAAGTACAGGTAGAAGTACTTGTTCTTTACTTAATGCAGTACTGGAGTAAATGTTCTGAGTTAAGTTTAATTTTAAAACTATAATTTCATCAATTCTAAAATAATTGTGTCATCAGACAATGATGTAATGTGTACACACACACACACACACACTCACTTGACCGTGAGTGTGTGTGTGTGCACATTACAAGTGGGAATAATCATGGAGTAAAGCACAGAATTGGCAGAAAAGATTTGTTTGGAAACAACTGTTTATATCAGCTGATTAGCTTTGTTCCTGTGCCCGGACAGAAACATAAAGTCTTTAGTCTCTCATGCTTTGACTCTTCTTGTACGTACATGTCAGCCAGTGGGGGTGTCCTTTATTTATTTTAACCTAATTGCAAACTTCTGGATCTTTGCTTTGTCGTTGCAATTGTAAAACAAAAAAAGCCAGAACTACATGCGCTTTGTATTTTGTTTTGTGTTTGACACTATTTTGTCTATTATGGAAACACAGACAAATTGAGTGTTTTGTTTTGTAATTCCATTTTTATCCAGCCCAATTTGGCTTTCATTGTCTCTGCCAAGGAGAGGTTATGTTTTCAGTTTGGTTTGTTGGTTTCTTTGTTTGTTTGCGGGATTACGGAAATGATTTTCATGAACTTGGTGGAAGGGTTTAGCATGGGCCAAGGAAGATCCCATTCGATTTTGTGGCTCCGAATCATGCATTATTTTTCAAGTATGGAAACAACCTTGGTGGAGGTCTGTGCTCTCCGAGTGCCCTTCTGGTTAATAATGTTTTTCTTCTCTCTGTCCTCAGTGTCAGACCCAAAGGCGGAGTACATCGGCACGGAGCCGTGGAAACCAAAGGAAGCTCTGGAAGAGGACGGAGAAATCACTGACAAGGCTGATATCTTCGCCTACGGTCTGACTCTGTGGGAGATGATTACGCTGGCCATGCCTCATCTGGAGATGCTGGAGGATGATGATGACGATGAGGAAGAGGATGAAGGTAAGCCCCCTCCTGAATTTCGTACTTTCTCCACACATCCAGCTGATTTGCGTTCTACTTAGGCTACAGCTCAGTTACAGTTCTGTGGCGGTTTCAATGTCACATTTCTAATGCAGTTTTGACTATACTTTTTCAGTATACAGTCTATAGTTAGGACATGGATCTCGTAATCACATTGAGACACGCAGTCTCATTCTCAAGAGAGACCTTATGAGAATTGGTGGCCACAGGGGGCCACCTACAGCTGGTATTTGGTGGCCAGAGATATCTTTTCGTGGCCATCAGGCCATGGTTAATGTCGAACCCGATTTTTTTTATGGCATACTATACTATGACTTTTTATGACATACTATAATATTACATGTTTATGCCATACTATACTATGACTTCTATGACATACTATACTCATGAGTTTTTCATATTTTTTGACCTACTATACTATGACTTTTTTTAATGAAATTTTCAACATATGATGTGACTTTTTTTCATACAATTTTTTGACATACTATACTGTTTTATGAAAAAATAAAAAACATTTCATGAAAACGTCAAAGTATAGTATGTCGAAAGTTTTTATGAAAAAAAGTCATGGAATAGTATGTTGAAAGATTTTATGAAAAAAGTCATAGTATAATATGTAAAAAATTTCATAACAATGTCATTAAAAGCCATACAATCAATTAAGTCATGCAATCAAGTTTTATTGACATCGTATGCACGACAATGACAATCTTTAATCTCAGGTTCTTTTTAAACATATTTAATGAGTACTGTTGAACAGTACTCATTAAATATGTTTAAAAAGAAAGTAACACGAGTCAAAAAACAATGGAAATCTCAGACATAAATTAATGCAAAGTTAAAATAGTTAAATACAACATATATACAAGAAAATAATATGCATTTGTGGTAGACAGAAATTGCAAACTACATTTCTGTTTACATTAATGTAAACAGAAATGTAGAAAACTTCAATGCATGAGAAGTACAAATGTATATGCATATAGTCATAATATAGTATAGTATG